>QLPG01002483.1:0-13525 GCA_003314385.1 Gomphus sp. MG54
CCTCAGGTGACCTTATGCTATACTTACCTTAATGGACTTGTTATGGATACGATAGACGCAGGCAAGTCATTAGCAATCACAAAGGGACGATCAAGCCTTGCAAGCAATTATCGAGCTGCCAGGTTACAAATCTTGTACATGATCAGGTCAGACCCGTGAGACTTACACGGCCAAACAGAGAGTGGGGCCCTTTTATTCATCTGCCAGAAATACCCATAACTGCTACACTTGAAAGTGGTACAATGATCTACAAGGCCATTCAAACCACCACATGTAGGCTTGGATATAGCTGCAATTCTTCCCAAAATTATTTTATGATTGAATTGTATTATGACATTCTTGACCAGAGTATAGTATATTTTTGTGGGGTTTTCTGGGAATTATAAAGTTTTTGGACAGTTGCCCATGATATCTCCATGAAAACTCTGGGCAGGGAAAAAAATCAGATTGATGCATCATGATGCTGGTGAGACAAGTAATCAAAGAAGAGGCAAAGAATGCTAACACAAAAATCCTTCTGTCTCAAATGCCTCCCCACTGAAAACTTGCCATAGTAGATATTAAAACTGGAATAAAGACTATACACTATGAATTTTAAGGCTTATAATACCTTTGTGACTCTCATATATACAGTAGGGGACAAAACTGTTCAAGTGTTTTGAACATTTGTGTTGTACTGTAAATAATGGGAGGATTACATAATCAACAAAATATGACGTAATTAGTGGAGATAGCCCTGCTTCTGAACTTGTGGTTACAATCAAGATTATTATGTAACTCTCAATATTCATTGAGATATTAATTATTTTAAAAAATGAAGCATTTGAACAGTTTTGTCCCTCACAGTTATTAATACAATAAATCGTATATACAGGGCTGGAAATCACATGACAAGTCACGTGACATCATGTGAACCTTTTTATAGTTTGTTTCTGTCCAAAAAAAGCCAAACATCCCTTGTTCAGAACTATAAAGCCTCTCTCTGCTACTAAAGTTGACTCTATCATTGTCAGGGGATGACCCTCTCTGAGTCCTGACGACAAGTCCGAGGTCCTATCTTGGACTCCACCTAAACTCCGAGGATGAGAGACCAAAGTCCGAAAGGCCATCGATGTCAGAGGATGATCCCTTCTGAGTCCTGATGACAAGTCTGAGGTCCTATCTTGGACTCCTCCCAACTCCGAGGCCAGGAGACCTAGGTCCGAGGGACCACCGAGCAGGAGATAGAAATGATCTTAGCATGATGACTGGAACCGGGAATAGGAACCTGGGTTGATTTATAAGCTAGTGCATAGACCACTTACATAAAGGGTATAAAAGAGGTTCACCAGCAGCGGAGATCCTTAGACTTTCCTCTTTGGATTTCCCCTGCTTAGGTAAGAGCCCTACATGTACTTAGGTAGTAGCTATAATTGAACTTCGGATTTCCCCTGCTTAGATCTGAGAAGCCTGTGGGTAGGCTCTGGGTTCGAGTCCCATAGTCAGGCCTAGGAGGACGTCTAGGGCTGGGTAGTGTCCCGCTGGTTCCAGCCTCCAGCAGTCGAGATCAGTTCCAAAAGAGGGTTGCCCTTACAATCATCCAATTGCTCAAAACTAGTCATTCTAGCTATTACATCTCCTCTTACCTTGGTGTCTCTGTTGGCTCTATCTCTACCATTAGCAGGAAATACTGTCCTGATATATCCAAGGCCACTGGTGGTCACCCATCCAAGATATCCCCCTCTAACATCCACTATATCGTATCGCTCATGCAAAGAGGGAAGATTAAGAATGTAACCTAGGGAACCCAGGTGCTCAAAAACATTCTCAGTGGTCCAGTGACATCCAAGACTGTAAGGAGGAACCTAAAGAAGGCTGGGATGAAGGCAGTTGTAAAGAGAAAGAAGCCACTTCTTAGTGCAAGGCATAGGAAGGCAAGGAGGGAGTTTGTAGAAACTCATCTGGAGTAGACTCTAGAGGACTGGAAGCATGTTGTCTGGTCAGATGAGACCAAAATCAATTGATTGGGGTCAGATGGAAGGAGATGAGTGTACAAAAAGGCTGGAGAGCCTTTAAATGATAGGCTAGTTGAGGGAACACTGAAGTTTGGTGGAGGTTTTGTAATGGTATGGGGTTGTATATTGTGGGAAGGACCTGGCTATGCTGCTAAAATTAATGGAAGGATAGATGGAGAGTTGTACAGGCAGATTTTGGATGATGAGCTTCAGGCTAGTCTAGAGTATTATGGTAAAGATTCTACTGATATTATTTTTCAACAAGATAATGACCCTAAGTACACATGCAAGAAGGCCACTGAGTGGTTTTCTGACCATAGCTATGAGGTCATAAAGTGGCCAGCTCAGTCCCCTGACCTAAACCCCATTGAACACCTCTAGACTATTGTGTCAGGAACCGTACGCCGGCAAAGCCGACCATTCAATTCAGCCCACTCAGCCCAACTCCGCTCTCACTCGCCCATCCAACCCTATGCCCTCAGCCCACGGACTATATGCACCTCGTGTATCTGTCTTGGCGTCACATGCTCCTGTCAAACCGCTCCACTCATTTACGTCACATCCCATATGCTCGTTATTCTGTTCCGTCCCCATTTACGTTTCATATCCTTCATTACGTTTCATTCCCTTTTCATCTATTCGCATTTCCGCTCAGTCCTTTATGTCCAATCCGCTATTACGTTCCTTAGGGTAACTCCGTTGGGAATCTGAGTGACACGTCACTCAACAATGTCACGGAGGAGATCATTATTTGGACGTAGTATTTCTGTTTCTCGCTTTTCACGTTCTTCGGCTTTCTCATTCTATTATAGGAATCCGTTTGACTCCTAATAGATTAGAAAGTAGTATAAAAGGCCTTGTACTATTAGTTCAGTCCTCAGTCAGAATATTAACCCTGATATTGACTAAGATCCTCCGTTACTTCCGTCTTCCTCGCCATTACGAAATTTAGGGACTGTGTGATCCAAGCGGGTGCAACGCAAGCATGTTGAAGCCAACCCCAACTCTGAACCTCGCCAATCACTTTGCCATTGGGAGATTATATTATATTACGATTACGTCTTTTCACTATCGTAATATATTGTCAAAAAGCACCTTTCTGACTATGAACACCCTCTAGTGGAGTACATGAGCTATAGGAGAGGATTGGAGTGAAATGGGAGAAGATAGAGCCAGAGGTGTGTCAGAAGTTGATTGAGAGCATGCCTAGAAGGGTACAGGCAGTGATGAGAGCAAATGGGGGCTTTACTAAGTACTAATATATACCATTTCTTGTTTAAAAAATGTGAGGGACAAAACCATTCAAACGTTTCATTTTTTAAAATAATTAATATCTCAATGAATATTGAGAGTTATGTAATCATCTTGATTGTAACCACAAGTTCAGAAGCAGGGCTATCTCCACTAATTATGTCATATTTTGATTATGTAATCCTTCTGTTATTTACTATACAACACAATTGTTCAAGACACTTGAACGGCTTTGTCCCCTACTGTAACTTCATCTAACCTTATTACTAAATGCCTTTAATTTCCATTCTATTATCTTGCCAATTGACTCAACTGTGCTCACCATTTCCTAAAATGGAAGTACATTGAGATCCCACCCAAGATCCCATTCAGATCCTATAGCAGCTTGGTCACAAAGTTCGCTCAAGCCTCTTGTACTTTCACCTCCTTGTTTTTTCGATTGAGGACCCTTTCTCTATTTATATCTCCCTTGTTCTCGGTTGCTAAGCCCTACTAGAATTTGAAATATATACTAGTATAAAATATACATGTAATGTAGAAGCTTGGTAGTCTGATAATCAACTTAGAATTTGACCAGGAAAACCTTACTCACTCCTCGAGCTTTTATCAAACAGTTTACAAGACCTCACTCCATCTTAAATCTCTGTCTGAAGTTAGGGACTAATAAGATTTGGAAGGCACAGCACATAAGCTGAAACCAAGCCCCATGCCCAAATCTCTACAAAGTTTCAACTTGCCATGCTTTACATACTAAGAACCTTACCGCTCACATTCTTAATAATATGGTTGAAAAGGCAAATGAGGTCAAGTGGGGCTAAGTAGGGCTGGTTTGAATGGTCAGGCATGCTGGTATAATGGTTTCTAATAGTAGGTCATACTTTTGGACCTGATAGCATGGCAGTGGCGATTACCCATGTGGAAGACCAAATCTGTGTTAGGTCAGATAGACAGGCCGAGGGCCTTGTTAACCTGAGAGTTGACTGATAACCACAAGTCCCCTATGGCTATCCTGTGGTATATGGATCATCCCTAACATTATCATATTTCAGTCATGTAACAACAGGTCTGAAATAAGGCCCTTGGTAGGCAATAAGGTGGGAGTTGACTGATAAACCTAGCATCCTCTCACAGCTAACCTAGGGTGCATTAAGGGCTCATAGTAATATGCTAATTCAGGGCTCAGGTATATGGTAGGGAGGTCTGACATAAAAAAGAGAAATGAAAGCTGTTGTTAAATCTGCATGTCAGAGGCTTAGCTAAATACTTCTGGAAGGGTTTCCAGAGGTTCCGAATGGTTTCTGAGAGGGGGTTTGTACTCCGGAGGCAGAGGAACTAGAGGTTGTGGGTTTACAGGCAGAAACGGAAAGGATAGAAGATGAGAAGTGCTGGGGGCTTGGGACTGTTTGCAGTATTAGGTAGTTCAACTAGTTGTTCAAGTGGTTCAAAGTTGCAGGGACTTGGCTTTAACTTATGTATTGCACCCTCCTCGATCGTCTGTCCCTAATTTCAGAAAGTCAGAAAGTTTACCAGAACTGAATTGGAAACTATAACACAGAATTAAGTCGATATTTATACTGGCAAATAGTCCAGTCAACTGGTATCTTATATACATGTATCTAATCCTTGTACTAACTTTTGCTGAGTAAAGACAAGGGGAGGAGAGAGTACAAGGGGCTAATAGAGAATGAAAACAAGGGAGTGAGGTACGCGATGATCCTACACATCATTTATTAAAAGGGTGGAACCTAGGTCTTGGAATCGCAAAGGTTTAGGATTGCAGAACTTCAGGTTAATGCAACAGAATTCGTGGAAATTGATTGTTCAGGCTTTTGAACGGTTGGAAAGGTTCTAGAAATGGTGCGGGTGGTTGTAGGGATTAATGTGGGTTTATTAGAGGCATGGGTGTAAAAGGTAACAAATTCCCACAGTGATGTGTTCTTTCAACTGGGCCAAAAGGCCACTATGCCAGGTTATCTAGCATTAGTCTGTGGGCACTATTTAAACAGCAACTTATTACATGTATTCACCAACCATTGCAATGGTATGTAACAATGGGCCATAACAGCTGTGAGGCACACTCCCAGATGCTAAAGTAACTAAATCTAGTAGACTATTTCTCTGTCAGACCTTCCTACTATATATCTAAGCCCTAGATCAGCATATCACTATGAGCCCTTAATGCACTCTAGGATAGCTATGGGGAGACAATAGGTTCATCAGTCAACTCCTATCTTATCACCTACTAAGAGCCTTACTTTGGACCTGTCATTACATGACTGAAATATGATAATGTTAGGAATGATCTGTATACTCCAGGATAGCTATGAGGGACCCATGGTCATCAGTTAACTCTCAGGTTAATAAGGACCTCAGCCTGTCTATCTGACCTAACACAGATTTAGTCTTCTACATAGGTAATCACTGCTGCCATGCTACTGGGTCTAAAAGCATGACCTACCTGAACAAGTTCTAGCATTCAATGCTTGCTAACACTGCTAACATTGATATCTTTCCTGTGAATTTTCCCACCAAAATAAACAATACCTGGATTCTCTTAGATGACACCCTTTCTTCTATAGTTCTACACCCATCCCAAGGAGCACCTATTGGTGGAACATGGTAGAACCAGCTCTCTTAAGTTGGCTGGACTGAGCAGATCTAGAGTATATACTAAACCAGGAAGAAAACTTATTGGTGAGTTAATATCAACAACAAGCCCTTCATTATTCCTCTGGTCTCAAGCCTCAATAGATTTCATTACTTTTTTTAGAGGATGCAACTGGATATGCTTCAGTCCCTTTAGCAATGTGAAGGATGTGAGAGAGTCAAAAAGCACTCCAGACTGAGTAGAACCATTCCAATATGTACCATCAAAGTTTTTGATAGATGTAGAGTTTGGAGGAGTTAGAGGGTGTTTTATAGGTAAGCACATGTAAAGTTCAAGATAGCTTCTAAGTCATTAAATGAGTACATCTGAGCTGTCAGGCAGGGCCTATAACTTATTGTAAAGCAACTTAGGTAATATGAGCTATGTATAATGTAAGAGCAACCTACTCAGGTACTAATTCTAGTACCTGCTGGGAGGCCAACAGTAGGACACCACCTAGCCCTGTGACCTACCCAGGGCCTAACCCAGGGATTTTAACCCTAAGTTTACCCACAGATACTATTAGACAACTGGTAGAGAGGTCCAGAGATAAATATATAAAGGTCAAGATAGCTAGATACATACAAGCTGCTTACCCAGTAGGGAGGTCCAGAAGAGAAAGAACTAAGGATCCTCTTACCTAAGCAGCAACTGTATAGCTACTGTGATTATGACATAACAAACCTGTCACAGCCAGCAAAGAAGACAAAAGAAGTTAAAAGAGAAAGGACTATAGTAAAAATATCAAGAGGGAAGATAAAGAAATGATTAAAGAAGTAATATAAGCAAAGGGATAAGGAAAACAAAGGAAATAAGAGGAAGAAAAGGAAGGAAAAGGGAATAAACCAGTAGTCCCTTGACATATAGTATAACAAAATAAGTCTCAAACTAGCCTAAATATACTATATATATAGTATCAGTCTAACTATCATAAATGGAAATGAGTAATGTAGCAACCAGTATGGTAATAGAAGTAACTGGCCTAGAGGTGTCTCAAGTGGACCTTGGTTTTTTACTACAATAATAACATTTCTTCCTATCCCTAGCCCCTTGCCCTTGGTTGTGCTGGATTAGTTAGGCTGGTCTTAGAGTTGAATTAGAGTTTGAAAAGGGTTGTCCCCTGACAGAATCTCAATCACCAGGGATTTGGTCTATAGGCATCACAATCTGTATACTTTTAGGCCTGATTGAGAGGTAAGAGAAACTGCTCCACCATCAGCTTGGCACAGAAGCTGAATAGTATAGTTACAGTACTGGTTTAGACTATAAGTGCAACTGAGGTATGCTGAGGAAGCAAGGTACAAGCAGAGGGTATATAGGACATGGACTTACTAGCATAGCAAGGGATTCTAAGTTTTCTTCTTAGGATTAGTGATTGGCACAGTATTGGAAACCCACATAGGTAGTGGGTAGGGGTAGCTGTTACGATGATGATAAAGGACGTAATTGTAATATATATTTAATCTCCCAAAGGCAAGACAATGGCGAGGTTCTGATTGGGGATTGGCTTCAACGTATTGCGTTGTGCCCACTTAGACCGCATGGTCCCCGATTTCATAAAAGCAAAGTAGATGGAAGTGCACAGAGGAACCTTAGTCAAAATCAAGATTGATTTTCTGACTGAAGACTGAACTAATAGTACAAGATCTTTTATACTACTTTCTATTCTATTAGGAGTCAAATAGATTCCTATAATAGAATGAGAAAGCCGAGGATCATGAAAAGTGAGAAACAGAAATACTACGTCCCAAATAATGATCTCCTCCGTGACATTGCAGAGTGACGTGTCACTCAGATTCCCAACGGAGTTACCCTAAGGAACGTAATAGCGGATTGGACATAAAGGACTGAGCGGAATTGCGAATAGATGAAAATGGAATGAAATATAAATGAAAGGATATTAAATGTAAATGAAGACAGAACGGAATAACGAGCATATGGAATGTGACGTAAATGAGTGGAGTGAATTGACAGGAGCATGTGATGCCAAGATGGATACATGAGGTGCATATAGTCCATGGACTGAGGGCGTAATGGTGAATAGCGAGCGAAAGCGGAGTTGGGCTGAGTGGGCTGAATTGAATAGTCGGCTTGCCGGCATACAGTTCCTAACAGTAGTACAGGTACAGGTTAGGGTCAGGATTGCCAACCTGGTCCAAACCCATACCTGCAAGCAGGTTGAGGCAGGTAAGCTGACATAAGTGAAGTTCAGCACTAACCTCACTTATATAAGCGAATTTAGCACCAAATTTTGATTCTATAAGCAAAGTTAGCACTGAAATTCACTTATATAAGTGAGGTTAGCACTGAACTTTGCTTATATAAGTGAGGTTAGCGCTGAACTTCACTTATATAAGCATACCCATGAAAACCCGTTACCTGTAACAACAGGTAACGGGTTTTCACAGGTACAGGTATGGGGTTACCCATGCCAATCACTACTTAGGATTTCCCCCTTGCTAATACTACATGACACTGCATGGGCACTGCAGGGGTTGCCCTTACAAATTCCATATAAGGGTGTGAAACAGGAGTCAAAATGACGATCAACAAAGATAGAGTGAGGTGTTCCTAAAACTACTCTGAGGCTCAATGGAATTACAAAGAATGTTTTAATGTTCAACAGAGTTACTATAAAAGGAGTGTGTCATTAAACCAAATAAGGAAAATGGTATGAGTGAGGATATAACTGAAAAAGGAAGGTGGAGCAAGCAAGCACAATTGGTAAGGAAAGAGGGTCGCTCTAGTGAGGTGACAAGATAATAGGGATCTTATTGGCAAGATCCTAACACTGGAATAAAAAAGTATGTATTTCCTGTAAATATTACTCAATAAATATATCTAGGGGAAAAAAATTTCAATCCAGGATCAATTACTATTTGTAGTAATATTTCCATGATTTTATTTAATTTATTTCCAATGCTATTATGCTGTCAAACAGGAAACAGGAAACATTGCAACAGATTTTGAGTCACTGGGGTAAACCAATTTGAAAATGCCCTCAAAAAAATTCTTTACTATCTCACATAGATTATTCTTCAACATCTTTATATCAGTAATGTTATAAATCTCCAATGTTTTAAAATACCTAATTACTGGTCATCTATTTTGGGCAGTATGCTTTCCCACGCAGTGGAATCGCCCAACCTCTTATGTAACCTGCTAGAATTTCTAAACTCCGCCCCACTTTTTTCTTGTTTCTTAGGCCTTCCTTTGGTTAATCGTCATGCTGGTTCTTTATGAAACGGCGTTGGGATACTGCCTCTTTAAACTCACTGCTGATGCCAAACTTCACAGTGCCGACTTATACCAGGAGTTTGAGACACCAGAACAAGCGAATAGTTTGTGAGCAGACATGCAATTCCTTTTACGAGGCTTTGCCTCTTCTTCCACGCGTTTTTACGTGCTTATTTATTCTCACCGCCCAATTAGATTAAAACTTCGAGCACTCCACCGGTTTACTTCGACAGCCACGGCTGTCGAAGACATAACAGCTATTCAGGACGGAAAGCTACCCAAAGGTCTTAAAAAATTTCTTTCGGATGAGGTAGTCGGAAAGGGGAAGGGAAAGGAGACCTTGGTTGTGACTGAACCAAAGCTCGGTGAGTAATTGCTCACCCCACACATACACGATCTTCAGTTGAGATGACATTGCAGCCGGGGCTATTTCAAAAAAACTCGGTATCAACGTCATTGCTGATAGTGATACATTGGACCTCTATCGAGGGATACGAGGACAAATAGCTGCTCTTATGGATGGCCTTGACCCAGCTGATTTGGCGACAATGAGCCTAGGTTTAAGCCATTCACTTTCAAGGTGTGATTGCCCTGGCCTCTGTTAACCTCAAAATCTCAAATTAAACATAGATTCAAATTAAAATTCTCGCCAGACAAGGTCGATACTATGGTTGTTCAAGCCATTGCTTTGTTAGATGACCTCGACAAGGAGATCAATATATACTCCATGCGAGTAAAGGTTAGTATTTTTTTTAATATCATGTGAGTCTGGCCTGACAGCTTATTACTCTAGGAGTGGTATGGGTGGCATTTCCCGGAGATGGGCAAAATCATCACGGACAATTTGGCATATGCAAAAGTTGTCCGACAACTGGGTTCGTTGACCCTTGCTGGAGCTGAAGTCTTGACTGATCTCGCAATTTCCAGGTTTTCGAACCAACGCTGCTTCCACTTCGCTTGCAGAAATCTTACCAGAGGACCTTGAAGCGACTTTAAAAATTGCAGCTGAAATTAGTATGGGGACCGAAATATCTGATTCTGATATATCGCACATCCATTCGCTTTGCGACCAAGTGATATCCATCACCGCATATCGTTCGCAACTAGCAGAGTATTTGCGAAATCGTATGAACGCCATTGCTCCCAATTTGACAGCTCTCGTCGGAGAACTTGTCGGTGCCAGGCTAATCAGTCATGCAGGCAGCTTGCTTAGTCTAGCTAAGCATCCAGCCAGCACTGTCCAGATATTAGGGGCTGAGAAAGCGCTCTTCCGAGCCTTAAAAACAAAGCACGACACCCCCAAATATGGTCTAATTTACCATGTAAATCACTTTCTTACAATTCAACAAATGCTCTGACTGACCTTAACAGGCCTCATTAATCGGCCAAGCACCTCCTAAACTAAAAGGAAAGGTAAGTTGTGTAAAGAACATTATCATAATATGTTGCTGAGGAGCATCCGTAGATGGCTCGTATGGTGGCGACGAAAGCGGCTCTTTCTATTCGTGTTGACGCTTTGACTGACACTGATGGCAAATCCGAGCCGTCTGCTCCCACCATAGGGATGGAAAACCGAGCTAAGCTGGAGTCTCGATTGCGTGCATTGGAACACCAGGGTGACCTTACTGGTATCCGAAGTTTCGCAGACACATCTGCCAAGAAGCAGAAGAAATTCGAGATGAACGTGGACGTGAAAACGTATAACATAGCAGCAGATGCAGTCGATCTCATCCCCACACAACGTGACGAAACATCACCTCCAAGCGAGCGCGCCGTAAGAGCCGTTCTGGATGTCAAAGAGGAAAAGAAGCGTTTAAAAGAAGAGCGAAGGAGGATCAGAAAGGAGAAGGCAGCCTTAGCGGTACCAGAGACTAACGGTGCCACGATGGAAGTTGACGGTGCAGTGAAAGAATCTGTTGAGGACTCGAAGCTTGCCAAAGCAGAACGAAAACGCCTGAAAAAGGAGGCCAAGGAGGCCAAGAGGTTAATGACGGCTTCAGATGGAGATGTGAAGGAAAAAAAGAAACGTAAAAGGGAAGAGCTGAACGGGGAAGAACCGTCGACAGAAAAAAAGAAAAAGAAACGGAAGGAGCATGCATAGCACAACTTTTTCTACTGTGATCTATATTGTATTCATGGATTATCTGGTGTATTACACTGTGTCCATGTCTACAACATTTGTTAACGCTTCTCTATTTACGGCATTGACAAGCTCCCTTCGGACTTCAGGGCCAATTTGATGATGAGGATTGGCGCGTACAACATCTAGTAACGCATCTTTCTGGTCAGGTGCTAGATCGGAAGCATACCTGATGTGGATAGCGTATATCAGATACGGCTTCGCGGACTCGGATAGAGACTACGGACCTTTGACAAAACACTAAAAGACTTTGGTGCCAAAGAACGGGCAATTTTGCGTTTTCTCCTAACCCAGCTTTGTATGTGTGAGAAAGTCGAATAAAATGATTAACGAGACTATCGAGCGTTTTATAAGGCAGTGCGTGCTTTTTGTCCAGGAGAATACGAATAAAAAGTGAGATTGGGCCTTGATCACAGAAGTTGATGGGATCAGCCAATAACTACAGTGGAATGAACATACCTGAATAGTTAGGTAACCCAGCCAAACGTCCAAGAGCTGCAGCTGCGTGTAACACTGGAACACTGACTTTTGACAGCACGGATGCTACAATGGCTGCCTCCTTCAATGTACAACCGCCCTATATACCAATTAACATAACTCAACGACAAACCCTCAAGAGTAGACTACGCACTTGCAATAAGGGAAATAATATCCCTTTAAAGAATGCACCTGGTTTGTATATGGCTTTTTTTAATGCACCATATAGCTGGACATCAAGCTTTCTTCCCTCGTGATTTTCCTGTATATTTGTTCGTACTCGTTCTAGAAGGACGCCTTCTAAGAAGACGCGCGCTTGTTCGGGCTTGAGATTTGAGATAAATATTCTCGTAGCAGCTAATGTCGAGTGTGGTGTCCATTGAGATGGATTTGTGAGAGCGAGAATGCGGGCCCATTGGGGTAAACTAGGGATCATCTTGAAGGCCTTGGGAAGTGGTCCTGATCTATACTGCGATAATATACTGCCTATCCTGAATTATATGCTGTTCAGTGAAACTGGTAATAGACCGAAAGGCACACGTACTTCGTGTACACTTCAACCACTTTAGGATTGAGGCCTTCGGCGGGGTCGGGAGTATTACGTTCTGAAAGAAGGGAAATTTGGCCATTAGGATTTCATTTTCGTGAGAAGTGACATACGATTCCTGAGAACCTTTTCTTGGTGGTTATCATTCGGACTGTCGAGTTTTGAAAATATTATATCTGCCAATGTCCGTCGTTCCCCGACACTTGACGGCATCAACACATCCAATGTCTTCATATCCCCTTCGTCGATTTGCTAAAGACGCATTTTTGTGAAGAAAAAAGTGCGAGAGACTCAGGTTGACATACAAGTTCGGCATATTCTTCATTGTCCAAACTTCCCTCAAAGGCATCTTCTTCATCCCCTTCCTCGTCGTCCAGAGGGTCCAAGCCTTGGCGAGGTCTCAACGGCACAATTTGAGCGTCTTCATGGTCTTCTGGTAGACTATCCAACTCATCCTGTTGGTCTCTGGCCAGTTCAAATATCCGTTGGGAAGTCTTCGAGTCAAGTATGACCTAGCTGCCAAGGTTAGGGTTGCTACGGGGAGTACGGTCTAACGAACCTCGTCACCCTCATCCTCGGCGCTTTGTTTCTTCGACCTCTTCCCTAGTTGCGAGATTTTGCCATACTTTGAGAAGACCTCGTCCTCTTTGAGCTGGAGGTGAAGAGGATCATGGCGAATCTTTGTGCTTGTTTTGGGGCTTTTGGCCTTGGGCATTATTTGATTCTGGGGTGCAAGCGGACCGACTACAGTGCGGCGCTTAGTAGAACGGGATGCTATTAATATATAATATATATTATTTAGAGACTCAATACACTACGCAAAAATTCCAGAGGTCTGAAATGGCGCTGGCCTAGCGCCGTGATCATGATTTACATTCATTTGTTTTCATCTTTTCAACCACCATGACCTCCTCAGAAACAGCTACTGTCGGCCACAATCGTTTTGGTTTCGACTCCCTCGTGCCAGTTGATGTGCTTCGCTCCCTATATCTGCGTCCACACTACGTGACTACTGTCCACGACAAGGGTGCGTCGGCAACCGACGAAGAAGTAGAGCGGGAGCATGCCAAATTTACACAAAACAATTATGGAAACATTGCGTATCAGTCAAAATCCATTTATCACCCCGATACGCAATCCATTTCGTACACAACCCTCTCTCGTTTCCATCCTGTACGCCTCTTAGCACCAGATAAGCGAAAACGCGTACTGGTCACCGGAGGGGCTGGTTT
>QLPG01002485.1:0-32171 GCA_003314385.1 Gomphus sp. MG54
CTCCCAGGTATCCCTCTGTCCCAAATCGGTGGCACGCATGGGAAGTAGGGCGCAATGCATGAGCACATTGAAGCCATGCCACTACTTCTAGCCTGCAGGACTTGGCCTTTACCCATCCAACCCCTTCGGCTTTCCCGAGGCCTGTCAGTATGTACGGTGCCTGACAGCCTCTGTGAATGCTTCATTGGCCTCTTGGTCCCATGTAACTCTTCATGCCACCTCATACCATCCCTCAGGGTCATCAAAGCTCGGAGTTTGTCAAGATTCGGTGACGCCGAGATATCGGTTAAGTCCTGCAAACCGTTACGGGGTGGCTAGGCTTCAACATGCTCTTGCGTTGCACCCCGCTCTTCCGTGTGTGCCACTAATTTGGAAAGTGAGAGGAACCTTGGGAGGATGCCGAGGGCGTCGGCTCGAGCGAAGGACTTTAGAATTAGAGAGCGGACAAAGGGGTGCGAATCAATCGATATTCTGAGTGAAGAACTATCTACATACATCCCGCTACTTTTATAGTTAAGAAGCAAGATGTGGAACAGGGTGGCGTAAGGAATGGAAATCATAAGGTATGAGGCAACCACATGGAGGCATTGTCCACAGTGATCAGAAATAGAATAAGGAATGTAAGTGGTATTAGAATAATAGAGTATGGCTGAGAATAAGATAATGAAATGGCGGGCGGGAATAGAACAATAGAGGGCGGCCTAAGATAAAACAATGGCAAAGGCCAAGACAATGAGTGGCCGTCATGTTGTTCGGAGGAAACGGGTAAAGGAGTGGATAGGGGGTCGAAGGAACAATGGAAGGGGGTGCACGAGGGGAGTGGTCCATACGATGTACCGGATGTACCGAGTCGAGGTCACGCGGTGGTGCGGGATAATACGGGTGAGGGCCGGTCGGTCGGTATTCCCGAGTAAGTCGGTACTCGGTGTTGCGGGCTTGACAGAGTTCCACTCCCCAGGAGTGCAACCTTTGTCTGTATTCCTGGTTCGAGTGATTACGATTATCTTGTCATCGTGGTATTCTGCAAGATCCACCAGCTCTGCAAACAGGTCAATGTATTCTTCTATGGAGTCTTTGCCTTGGTACCAGCCCATCCCTTCTAGCCATGTGAGGGCAGAGAGTTGTTCATTCTTCAGGCAGAAATTTCATACAAAGTCTGACTCGAAGGCTCTCCAGTCCGAGTAGTGTGGATGTCCATGTTGTGACGAACGGTGGAAGGAATGGGGAGAAGGGAGTGAGGGATGAGAAAAGGACAAAAACACATTGGACACATATTTTGATTGTATAACATGGAAAGAATAGTGTAAAGAAGTGTACAAGATAGGTATTAGTGAGCATGCAGTGGAAAGTAGTACAGAACACGGACTTACTAGTAGTTACCATGAGAGAGACTCAAACTGGCGGCGACTTAGATGCTAAGCGCCCAGATGACCAGGGGACATAGGGGCAAGAGGAGCCGAAATGTATGGAATACAGAAGGAGACGAAGGGAAAACAGATAGGAGGGGATAGAAGGAACATAGGGCAAGAGACTCACATGTAAAGGAACGAGAACTGAGGGAACCGGGATGCATATATGCAGTCACCGAGGACAGATAACTGAGAAACAGGAGAATGAGACATGAGACACAGCCCAGAGAGGCGATAAATGTTGTAGACAGGAAGGGAACAAAGGGAGAAGTGATTCTATTCAAATGGCACCACTCACAGGTGTCATATCTCTATGAAGATTCCATCGGGGCAGTCCACAGTGGGCCGACCCTGCATATGCTCCACAAAATCCGTTAATTATGGATCATATTTTAGTTACATGATTTACTTGTATAAAGAGAAAGTAGCTACAACGAATACTACCAGTCTCTCATACCGAAAACCCCCCATACTTATATTTGATATCTACTCGACGCACTCACGTGACGTCAAACCGCATTGGGTCAAAACACTACTTGTCGTCATTCAAGGCTGTGGACCCAGCGGGGATAACTATATAGGTACTATCCATTGCACTCACACCTGTATTAACATATTCCACTATTGTGGATCACCCACAATCGACCTACACGACCTACGGTCACATCGCCGCCAGCTCCTCGGACCAGCGCTTACATACGATCGACCTGCCGTGCATTGTCTGTGTAAGAGCATATAATCACATATAAAATTAGCTACACATCTCTTAGCTACAAATCTTTGTACTACGGTAGCTAGTCCATCCACCAACCATTATCCCCCATCACAGTAATTAAGAGTCCAGTCCTCTCACTTTGGAGTATTTTGTTTGCAAAGCAGGCCGCTCTGTTGGACTTGAAGTAGGAGAGAGCCCAATGTCTCTGAGACTGGCTGTTGGGAAACTGATCTCCGCAGATTACAAAGTAAATGTTACAGGAGTTGAGGAAGGCTCTCCCTTTCTCTCTGTCTCCATCGAAGTCGGATGGGGATGCGGGCCTGACTCTGGAGTTTCCTTGTAAGGCCATGGTACTTCAAGTATCTGAAAAACATGCACTCGGAGTTGGGTCATCTTCTAAATTTTCGGGGTTTAACCCCTGGTGCACTGGGTCATTTAGTTTGGCCATGATTGCCCTAAGGGCTTCGTTTATTGTGGCATTTGCCGTTCGGTTTTCCACCAGCTCTTGCTCTAACCTTTGCAATCATTCCTTGGTGTTCATGTCAAAGGTGAGACTAGTGGGGATACCTGTGGCTATAACTATAGAGGAGGGGGAGTCCGGTGTCAGGTACGTGTAGGAGTTGGTACTCTCCGAGTCACTTTGGTTGAGTCCGAAACCACCTATGACTGTGTTGCAGCACAGCTCCTGGTCCTTATTGGAGAGACTTTCCTGCTGTAAGGGCAACCCTCTTGCAGCCTCTCGGAAGTGTCTCAGAGGCGAGCTAAGCAGGGGGAATCCAAAGGTTTTAATTATTTACTACTACCTACATACATGTGGAGTCCTCACCTAACCAGGGGGAATCCAAAGAGGAAAGTCTAAGGATCCCACTGCTGGTGAGCCCCTTTTATACCCTTTATGTGGGTGGTCTGTGCACTAGCTTACAAATCAATACATTGGAGTTTGTAGAGCCAACTTCCTGGTACTAAGTCCGAGGCTCGGACGTTCACTCTGGGTTTCCAGTCATCATGCTTCAAGATCATTCCTGTCTCCACTCGGTGGTTTCTGGGTGTCTTAGCCTCGGAGTTGATCAGAGTTTGAAATGGTACTTCAGACTTGGATCAGGCTTTGGAGAAGGTCGTCCCCTGACAATTCTTGGCCACATTTCTATTATCCTAATTTCATTGTTCTATTCTCATTTACATTCCTTTATTATATTCTTGATCATTGTGGACAATACCCCCACATGCTCTGCATACCTTATTGTTCTCCATTCCTTGTTCCACATCTTGCTTCTTAACCTATATAAGTAGCACATGCATGTAGATAATTCCTCAGTCTGAGTATTGACTAGGCTTATACCTTCTTGCCTTCTCTCCTTCTGTCTGAAGTCCTTTACTTGGGCCAGCACTCTCAGCACTCTCCTAGGAATCCCTTTTGTCCCAAATTAGTGGCATGCACGGAAAGTAGGGTGCAACACATGAGTACGTTGAAGCCAAGCCACTCTGATCAGTGTACAGGACTTGGCCGATTCCTGCTAACATCGTGAAGTCAGCACTGTTGCAATAGCACTCAGCCCACGCATCGTCGGCATTCCCGGTGCTTGACAGTATACTCAGACTCACACTACTTCCTGTGCCTTTTCACTTCTCAAGATTATGCCCCCACGAACTAGATCATCAGGTCATGCCAAAGACAATTAGCTCACCCCTACGGTGAGACAATGGAGGGCATGTGATACCTCTGGCACCCCACCCCTCCTCATCAGTTACACCTTGCCAGCAATCGAACTACGGCATCTCACCTCCCCCTTTGAGCAAGAGTCACACATTGAGGAGGTAGTCAACGACAACATCGAATACATAGATGATGATAATGAGCTTGACGCTCAACAAAAAGTGGCACATCAGACGGTGTGAGAAACCTGAACCGCCTATTACCAACGAACCAGTGACGATCAATCCGTAGCCATGACCGCATACCAGTGTTCACTGGTCAATTTAAACGATCTCATCCTAGTGGTTAGTGATAGATGTCAACAGAGTAAGCCAAACGACAGTTGCATGGATCGGTGGGCACATGACCACGTTGGATTTCGATTGCAAGATTTTCTCGACAGTAAGCTCAACCGAGAACATACCGCGGGATTGGTCTACACGAGTACACGAGCGCGAATGAGACACATAGTGCGGCGATGGGCCGGGGCGAGAGCTTGCTGAGTGAATGGAGGAGTGTCCAGGCGGCGCGGGTCGAAAAGCGCATCGAAAAGCGCTACAGACTTGCAGCGCCGGGACACGACGTCAAACCCCGTTCAAACTCCGCTTTCCTCATTGACAGAGGTCATAGTGCGCGCGCCTGGGCTACATCGCCTTCTGGACCGTTTGGGCCTTGACCACCAGGCGTGTCATCTCCAGGAACCTCAGGCCCTCCGCTGTACCCGCCATAGCTCACTTTGACCTTCCCGCCCACTGCATGCACTCGCACCATGCCATGTCGACACCCAAGAAAGCATTCATCGCGCTTGGCACGTTTGGAACCCCGCGTAAATCCAGCAAGAACAGGAAATTACGCATCGTTACTAAGTTGCGATCTCTGACATCCTGCAAGAAAACAACCTCAAATCTCTTTCGAGAACACCCTATTAGACAAAACCAAAATAGAAATCGCTCAACTTGTATCAACCCTTTCCCCCAATCCTGAACAAAAAGTGCGATATCGCGCTGCGCAAGATGCTTGAGGTAAGTGCATGCCTCAACTCAGTCAAGAGAATGAGATATATACACTATATGCATAGAACAAATCTATAGTCAGTCGGACCAAGATTAACCATAACATGGAGAAGTTATTTAAAACCAACGTGGTGATGTTCCAATTGATTGATGAAACTCTTGTTTGGATGACTCCTTCAGACATCTATCACGAACCACTAGGATGAGGTGAGCTGAATTGACCTGTGAACTGAGGTATGCGGCTATGGCTACGGATTGAGTGCCACGGGTTTGTTAGTAGCAGACGGTTCAAGCTTCTCGCGCCGTCTAATGTTTCATTTTTGTTGATCGTTAGGGGAAGGCGTCCGTACACATTCAGGGAATCCTATCCTGAATTCGTAGAACAACCTGTTCCCGAAGATGGTTCAAATTTGTTAGATTGAGATCGGAGCTCTGCCACTAGGCAGAAGAATCGCTGTTCGTTGGAAGACTATTTCAAGTACTTGATATCAAGTTTCATGAATCACTTCTATCGCGCTGCTGTCTCTACGCATCATTGACCATCAAGCGAAATCGTAGCAGAGATACAATCTTGGTTTCGCCAACAGATTTTCCCTTTACCCAGCCATGACTCTCATAAAGGCTGCACATTCTACCTCTATCCATCAGGCTCTCAATCCAACACAGGATCCAGTCCTTCTCAACATTCACTCACCAGATGTCCTCTCCAGGGAGCAATCGAGTCTTAATCCAGCAGGAAACAGATCTGTGAGCACCCTAAACTGTTCGGTTTGGAGGAAATTTATGATCAGGACAGTTTGGCTGAGAACTATGCTTTGATTGCTGCGTTGGGTAAGCTCAGTAGTAATTTTATGTGGACCTCATTGTGATCTCACTATTTGAAATAGCACTCTTGGTTTATGACACACTACTTACATTCCGTTATGAGAGAAAACATGTCTGGAGGAAGAAGCTGAGATTAGGATCAGTCCTGTATATTTTGGCTCGTTACGGAGAGTTCATCTACTTGATGTTATTCGCAATAATTGACATTTTCGACCCAAATCTATCCATCAAGGTGAGTAGTTCTGTACCATGGATCACAAAGAGTTCACATTCATACCGGTCCAGTAAGACTCTGATAATGTTTAACACAGGATCTAATTTAAAAACAGTGCATGTAATGGCTTAGTTCACTGGGGTGATAGTATTGCTATTCTATTACTTCTTGGAATCCAAGGTGACGATGGCTCTAGTTTTCGATTCAAAAAATTATCTATCTATTCTACCAGGGCTTTTGATGGCACGGACATATGCCGTATCCAAGATGAAGAGACTGACTGCTTTAGTGCTTAGTCTTTTGTTTCTTGGCCCTGTCGGGTGTGTCTTGGTATGTCATCCTCTCACTTTGTGATGACTAATAAAACCTGATCTGCACTGCATAGTTTTCTGCAACAATGAACAACTGTGCACCAACTGATATAGACCTGAAACAGTTTGCCTTGTGAGTTATGTTGATTGTATTCCTTCACATGTCTGTCTATTCACATGATTTTCAGATGTGAAGCTTCATCTGTTGCAATTTTGTGTTACTGCTCATACATTGTCTAGTGAACATTATTCAGGATGTGTTGCTCATCCTTTTCGACACAGTTGTCGTTGCAGTGACTCTTTCCAATTCCCTGGGAACCTTGAAGGAGTTAAGAGAGTTGAGAGAATTGCACACCAAGTCACTAACTCAGGTGTTCATTGAGCAAAGTATGTTTCTCAGTGGTATAATACATTGTGGCTAATTATTATAAAGGTGTGCTACGATATGGGTATCTAATTTTTAATTGTTATTCCAAATCCGCATCTAATTCACAGTCAGGTTCGTGCTCACAGTAACCCTAACAGCAACCATCACAAACAAGGTATTTCTCAATAAAATCTTGCATAAACTTGGCTGAGTAGTGATTATGACAGGTCTTAAGAGTAAATGATTCATTGGATATGACTGGTGCAAATAATGAATTAATAAAATGTTAATAGCCTACTCTTAGCCAGATTCTTACTCCTCTGCAGGACAGGTAAGAGCCCTGAAATATGACTATTTGGGTGGCTTGACTGATACCTCATATAGCCTGTCTGTCATTATTATCTGTCGAATTCATTTGGACCTCCAAGAGAAGCATTCCCATCCTAATGGCACCACCCACTCTTCCCCTCATCCTATTGGCAGCTTCCATGCAGCTACACGACGGGTGCATAATGCCATTATGGACGAATTCGGTGACCGGAACATCACCGAGTCAATTGATACTGCATTCCCCTCGTCGAATGAAATTGAGCTCGAGGATCTCCCCGATTCCAATACAGAGCGGATTGACTTCGATGAGTATCCATGGGCCGGGAGGAGTTTGGGAGAGTTACAGAACACGGCTCCAGCGGGATCGCAAAGTTTGGGTAAGCTTTATTCTTTATTTCAGCTATGGTGGGTTGTTCCAGTTCTCTGTGATGATTCAATTTTGTTTGCAGATGCTGTTGCAACAACATAGAGATTGAAAAGGACATCAAGGTTCATATATTGGGAAACCAGAACTAGTATGATGTTATTCACTGCGAGCTCAGGATGTCGTCTTAGAATATATTTAATTATGATTGTGCTGACTGATCATTTGGTGTAGATAATTATTTATTATTATACTGTGATTATTATTTATGCTAACGAAGTCACCGAATTTCATCTTATATAGGCTCTTTCTTAAGGTGATCAATTGGTCGGAGAATTTAATAAATACAAAAATGAGAACAAAGTATTTCTCTCATGGAATAAATCAAACGTGAGCTGGAGAAATTAGACAAGCCAAAGGTTGTAAACCAATCAACTCGTCAAGTTGCACATTGTTGCACATTACAAGTGACTTTTGTCACCGGAAGCAGTAAGGCCTTCATATGTTACGCTAAATAGTTTTCCCTTCTCCAATCGTTTTGATAGCTAGAGCAACATGGATGAGTCTACAACCCCGTCCTGACATGATGGACAGTTGAGTGAAATGACATATGAACCTATCTGAACATGTGAGAGAGGTACAGCAGTATATCTGGAAAGAGTGGACTATATCGATTAGAAAGAAGGTCCGTTGAGAAACTTATCCTGTATACTATGCGAAGCAGTTGAACGTCGAACGTGAAAGCAGGACCTGCATATCAGACCCAGATATTATATCATAGTAGCATTCAAGTTGATATAAATCAGTTCCTCATGAAGGTAAATTGCGTCATGGCCACGTTGACAGAGGCACATTAATCCCAAGAAAGTATTCATCGCGCCCGGCATGTTTCGAACCCCACCGATTTTCAGCGAAGTAACTTATCCTTCGTCCCGCTCACCATTCATTTTTTTCGAAGCGCATAGTGTCTCTTGGTCAGGGCTGAGACATACATTGGTCTAGCTTTGCACCCCCTTTACAGCTTAAGCTTCTGGCACCGCGTGATATAGCACTTTTTGCTGGTGATTTGGAGAAGGGTTGATATATGGTGAGTGAATCCTATTTTGGTTTTCAGAGAAGTTATTTTCTTGCATGATGGTAGAGATTGGAACCTCGTAACGACCCGGAAATTTCCTGTTCCTGTTATCGTCTTACATAAATGACCTCGATTGTGATGCTACCTCTACATATCGTCCAGTGTACCAGGGCAGAGATCCTGGATTCGTTGGTAAATGTCTCTTGTTGAAATGTTACCCCTACATTTCATCTAGTTTACCATGTCAGAGATACTGTCCTCGTTGAGAAGTGACCTCCATTACAACGCTGCCTCCACATATCTCCCGTGTCCCGTGCTAGAGATACTATCTCCGTTGGCTGAAATGATATTCATAGCTTTCACCTAGCCATGACTCTTATAAGCCTTGCAAATCCTGCCTCTATCCATCAGGCTCTCATTCCAACACACGATCCAGTCCTTCTCAACTTTCACTCACCAGATGTCCTCTCAAGGGAGTAATCGAGTCTTAATCCAGCAGGACACAGAAGTGTGAGTACCGTAAACGGTTTCAAGGAAATTTATGATCCGGACAGTTTGGTTGAGAGCTATTGTTCGATTGCTGCGTTGGGTAAGCTGAGTAGTAATTCTATGTGAACCTCGTTGTGGTCTCACTATTTGACACAGCACTCTTGGTTTATGACACACTCTTCACATTCGGTTATGAGGGAAAACATATCTGGAGGAAGAAGCTTAGATTAGGATTAGTCCTGTATACTATGGCTCGCTATGGAGAGGCCATCTTCTTCATGATGATCTCAATAATTAACATTTTCGTCCCAAATTCATCCATCAAGGTGAGTAGTTCTATTTCATGGATCGGAAAGAGTTCACATTCATATGGGTCTAGTACCACCCCGATGATGTTTAACACAGAATCTAATGTCAACACAGTGCATGTAATGAGTTAATTTACTTTAGTGATAGCATATTTCTTGTGTCTCTTTTTGGAATCCAAGTTGACAATGGCTCTAATTTTCCATTCACAAAATTATTTATCTATTCTGACTGGGCTTTTAATGGCACGGGAATATGCCGTTTCAAAGCTTAAGAGACTGACTGCTTCGGTGCTTGGTCTTTTACTTATTGGCATTATGCGGTGTTACTTTGTATGTATTGCATGCTCTCACTTTGTGATGACTAATAAAACTTGATCTGCACTGCATAGTTTTCTGCAACAATAAACAACTGTGCACCAACTGAGATGGACCAGAACAAGCTTACCTTGTGAGTTATGTTGGTTAGAGCACCAGCAACTCGTTGTGCGGGAATAGCGACCCACAGATGGGTTCATAACGTCATATACTATTATATTATTGTTGAACGAGCATGACAAAGCTGAGTAACGAGCGCAGCACTCCCGGACGGTTATGGATATAACCGTATTCCTAAGCAACAAGATATTGCTTTCTACTGCACGCAGAACCGGATCATTGTTTCTCCTTAGAATAGTATAAAAGCATGGATATTTACATCGGAACATCTCAGTCCCATTATAAGACTGAGATGTAAGTGCATATAGTTTAATCTAAAGACAATAGTTACTAACTTCATAGTTAGCTTATTCTTTAGGTACTTCTTATACAAATACCGAGTCCCATTATAAGACTGAGATCTTATTCTTTAGTATCTATACTAATCATAACACAAGAGATTATGAGACCTAGCTCTTCAACTATGGATAACACGCACCCCGGTACCAACTCTGCATTATTTAACATTCCCCAGCTTGCTGAGGATGGCACGAACTGGATAACCTATAAGGAGAGAATGTTAACTGCAATTGGAGCATGAGGTTTGATGCGTTACATGGATGGTTGTGCCATAAAGCCAGTACCCTATAGGGTGGACCCAAATACACGCATAGTCAAGAAGCCAGATGGCTCAATTGCTACATCTGACAAGATTGAAGAACAAGACAAGAAAATTGACGAGTATTATCAAAAGGACTCACTTGTCAAGCAACAAATATTCAGCACTATTACAGACCGTATATTGTTGCGTATCCAGAGACTTGATGGTGCATCCCAGATATGGGCCGAGATCCGCAAGATCCATGAGACCAAAACCGGTTGGTCCAGATTGACCTGCGACAAAGATTGCAGGAAACAAGGTGCACAGAGGATGGAGATGTGAAGGCTCACTTTGGAGATCTATTCCAACTTCGCGAGCAGCTAGCAGGCATGGGAGCATCCATTGATGATAAAGACTTCTATGCTATTATCTTAGGATCCCTTCCAGAATCCTATTGCCCTCTATTATCATCAATTAATGCCGCCACATGAATCTCTCAAAACCCACTCACCCCATATGAATTAGTCAGCATCATCTCTGAGGAGTATGAGCACAGACAATTGGTGAGCCGGGAACCCTTGAAGAAAGGCAGAAATTCTGCTTTGTCCGCCAAGACAAATTCAAAAAGGGGTAGCAATGGCAATAACAGGAATCAAGACATTACCTGTTTTAACTGCAACCGGAAAGGCCACTACAAGGCCGACTGCTGGAGACCTGGAGGAGGAAAAGGAGGGCAAGGACCGCATCAGAAACAGCGAAAGTCTGGAAATTCCCCAAAACAAAATGCAAATACACCCACTGAACCTGAAAGCAAAGACAACTTTGCATTTGCATCGTCAGACATGAATGGCATTGCAAAACAAATCAACATACCCATTGAATGCCGTGGAGCTATTATCGATTCTGGTGCTACATCCCATTTTTGCCCCAATCGTTCAAAATTCATTACCTTCACCCCAATTGATCCTCAAGAGGTTCATACAGCAGATGGTTCTACAATTAGCGCTATAGGACGTGGGGATGTGTGTATGGACTTACCACTCGGAACAAAACACACAACTATAACCCTGAAGAACACCTTATATACCCCAAAGATGGTGTTCACCCTCATATCCACAAACCGGATTACCGCAGCAGGATTTACAGTCCAATTTGAAGATAGGATATGTAAAATAATAACCTCCGGCCCAAAGTGTACTGTCATTGCCGAAATCCCACAGGTAGATGGCCTGTATACTGTCATTTTGCACTCTCAGCACCACACAAATGTCGTAAAAACAAAACTTACCATAAATGAGCTACATCGAGTCTTTGGACATGTCTCCCAGTCAGCAGTACTCTATGCTGTCAAAAAGGGTATTATTGAAGGCATCCAACTTGACACAGCCTCACAACCCGAATTTTGTGATGCCTGTACTCAAGCAAAAGCATTGCGTCAGCCTTTTCCTACAGAGACAAAGAACAGGGCACGAACCTATAGAGAACTTGTGCATACAGACTTGTGGGGTCCACCCCAAACTACGAGTCTAGGAGGTTGCTTGTATTACATCAGTTTTACTAATGATTACAGCAGAGAGTCAAAAACCCAATTCCTAAAACACAAAAGCGAGGCACTCACAGCATTCAAGCAGTATGAGAAGAACCTCTCACGACAGAATCCTGGAATCCAGTTGCGCAAAGTACGCTCAGACAGAGGAGGAGAATATCTAAGTGCAGAATTTGATAACTATTTGAAGGACCATGGCATAGAACGACAACTTACCATTCATGACTCACTGCAGCAAAATGGAGTTGCTGAACGACTCAATCGTACTCTGGTTGAACATGCATGAGCCATGTTATTAGCACAAAATCTCCCCAAGTATCTATGGGCCGAAGCGATCAATTATGCAACCTGGTTAAAGAACCGCTTACCTTCTCACGCTACTCCTGGACAAACCCCATATGAAATCTGCAATAATTCCAAACCGAATTTAGCACAAGCACATGAATTTGGTGCCAGAGTCTATATTCACTTACCAAACACTGGAAAACTTGAAGCACGAGCTGAAGAAGCCCTATTTGTTGGTATAGATGATGAAAGCAAAGGATATCACATTTTCTGGCCGGAAAAGAGACGGGTTTCTATTAAAAGGAATGTCAGCTTTATCCCACCAATGGTTACTATTGCAGAAGACATACCGGATGAGGGGGAGTTTGCAGGTGTACCTGAATCAAATAACACCTGGAACATCATATCGCAACAATCTGAACAAGAATTATATCACCACACATTAAATCCATCTTGTGGGAGAACCAAAAATCTATAAACCGGCGCTTTGGAACCCAGACCGGTTTCCTGGATGGGCGCCTAAGCAGGGGCCAAACCCAGGACTCAGCTCCCAGTAGAATTGCCGTAGGGCAATATACTTCCTAGTGATAAATACATCTAAATACATAGGAAATTACATAACATTAATCCCCTATTTGTCCATTCGACTCTCCGATATTCTAATGTGGGAATACCCCAGGAAACCCTATCTGCCACCTGAAACTACAAGCTTTATTCATTATTTCAGCTGTGGCAGGTTGTTCCAGTTCTCTGTGATGATTCAATTTTGTTTGAAGATGCCACTGAAACAAATTGAGATTGAAGAGGACATCGACATTCATATATTGGGGAATCATATGATAGTATTCACTGGGAGCTCAGGATGTCCTCCTAGAATATATATAATTATGGTTGTGTTGAGTGATCATTTTGTTGATTAATCTGAGATTATTAATCTGTAGATGGGTCTGGCAGATAGGGTTTCCCGAGGTTTTCCCACGCTATTATATCGGAGAGTCGGTGGGACAATGAAGGGAATGATTCCCTAAAATTTCCTATGATTTTAGATGTATTTATCTATAGGAAATATATTGCTCTACAGTGAATCTACTGGAGCTGAGTCGCGGGTTTACTCTCCGCTTAGGCGCCATACCGGGAATCCAGCCTGGGCACCAAAGCATCGGTTTAACGGTTTGTGGCTCTCCCACAAGTAGGATATAATGTGTAGTAATATAATATAATAGTATGATGTTGGAAACCCAACTGTGACCCGGCCTTGCTGTACGACAAGTAGTTGGTACTCTAGTCCTAAATAGGAAAGTACGCTCAGCACTTAACCTTCCGGTTCAGCACAAGGCAAAGATATTCGAGTGTAGCCTAAATGTAAAGCCCACAATACCATGCTCTGATTTACTTGGCAGTACCGACTGACCGACCCTTACCCATATCAACCCTTACCAGTGTGTGGCCTCGGCTCGGTACATTTGATTCATCATTTAATTCACTTTTCTCATCCCATCCCCTCTATCCTTTGTCATTCTGTTATTCCCTGTCCTTCCCCTTGCCTGCTTACCTTCAGGACATTCACTCTTTGTTGTCACTTGGCAGTGGCCCTATTGTTTTATGTTCTGCCACTCTCATTGTTCTATTCTCACTCACTCTTTTGTCCTCGGCCATATTTTATTGTTCTATTCTTGTCCACATTCCTTGTTCTATTCTTGATCATTGTGGACAATACCTCCACATGATTCTTCATACCTTATTGTTCTCCATTCCTTGTGCCACTCTGTTCCACATCTCACTTATTAGCCTATATAAGTAGCCAATGTATGTAGATGGTTCTTCGTTCTGGAAATCAACTAGGTTTACGCCTTCTTGTCCTCCCTTCCTCCTGTCCCAAGTCCTTTACCTGGGCTGACACTCTCAGCACTCTCCCGGGTATCCCTCTGTCCTAAATCGGTGGCATGCATGGGAAGTAGGGCGCAACGCACGAGCACGTTGAAGCCATGCCACTATTCCCAGCCTGCAGGACTTGGCCACTCCTCGGCATTTCCGGAGCCTGACACTAAAGGCTAGTGCGATGGGGGGTGAGCTATTGTTATAATTGCTTGTTTTACTACTACAAACTACTAGTACTTTATATAAAGTAGGAATCCTATTTATAAGTGAAAACTTCACAGAGTGAAGTTAGAAGCTGGCCCAATGCAGCCGTGTGCATGCTACACCCACATATATGCGGTGGGAATGATATAGAGGAAAACTTCACAGGGGAAGTGATAGAAATAGAATATAATAGAGGATATACTGAATGAAGTAGCACATGCCAGTGTATCTCCTTCCCAACGTGTCCAGATGAGGTGAGCCGGCCCTTGGGGTAGGTATGGGGCCGGGTAGAGAGTGTGGGGTAAAACCCGCTCCTAAAATCATGGAAATATTATTGTAGGTTCCTAATGATGTATATAACTTATAACTTCAGTATGAAGTTGCGTCCTTATCTGGGTATAGCTGGGGGAGATATTGCAGTGTGAATGTTGAATATATATATGAAGTGACTCAATAGTCCCTGGTTCTAACACATTTGATGTAGATGGTAGTATGTGATTATACTGTGATTACTGTAATTTATACTAAAGAAGTCACTGAATTTTATCTTATGTAGGCTCTTTCTTAACACAATCAATTGGTCCAAGAGTTTAATAAATACAGAAATAAGCAATCATATGCTACATGTTTTTTATGGACTCAATCCAGCCTCAACTGGAGTAATGGGGAAAGCTACAGGCTTGTAAATCAAGGCAAGTCATCAAGCTGTACACCGTTGTAAAAGTGATCTTTTTCAACCAAAGCAGTAATGATATCACCATGTCGTGCTAGTCAATTGTTTTTGCTAGCACGACATGTATAAGCCTACAGTCCTATTTTGCACTTCAAAACATCAATTTCACTTCTCTTTAAGCTTGGTTGCTGTGCAATGCACGCTGACTTCTGACGCCCTGTTTCACGATAGTTATGTCATCATGTTGGTTCCTCTCGCTATCTCCAGCTCTCCATCCGCCTTCTCTGAGATTTCCCTCTTCTAACATCCCCACAACCCCACACCCACACTCAGATCAAGGATATATCACTAAGAAATTGTGCTCTCGAGGATAAATGTGACATCCAGGCTATTAAATGAAAACATCAAGGTATCATAATGTGAACCCAAAGATGCCAATCTAAAATATAAACCAAATATTCTGTGCTACTCATTTGATAGTTTTCCCCAGGATATTAAATGGATGGGCTTTCATACTACCTATACTCCTAGTACCAGAACTGTTAGGAATCTACATTGAACAAACCCATATATTCTATTTTTATTACTATTACAAACCTACACAGCATCAAGTTGAGCCAAGCTCCCCACCGCACATGCATCACACACAGTCGAGTCAAGGTGCAAATAAGCGCATACACATTATTTCACCACATCGAGCCAAGGGATCACTATACAGCCATCCAACAAGTCATAACATCAAGTACGATGCCACTTCGCATGTCATCCAACATCGAGTCGAGACAAGTCACACACTAATGTAATTTGGTGTGGCAGATTAGTTCTCTGTGGGGTTTTCCTGGGGTACAATATTGAATTGTCAGCTGAATAAATAGGGGAATATTTCTAGGGATTTTCTGGTTATTTTATCTATATTTATTGTTAAGGAAAATATTGCTCTATGGCAATTCTACTGGGAGCTGAGTCCCAGGTTTGGCCTCTACTTAGGTGCCATTCTGGGAAACTGGCCTGGGTGCCAAAGCGCAGGTTTATGGAATTGTGGTTCTCCCACAAAGTAGAAATAATAGATGGTGATGTATAAAAATTGTATTTGGTATTGGGGACTTAACTGTTGATCCAGGTATTGTGTTATGGCCCATGCCACCAATAAACCCACATTAAACCCCACAACCACCTGCACCATTTCTGGGACTTTTCTGACCGCCCAAAGCCTGAACAACCGCTTTTCGAATTCCGTTGTATCAACCTGAGGTTCTGTGTTCCTGAACCTCTGAAGATTCCGAAGCCAAGGTTCTGCTCTTGTGATAAACGATGCACAGGATCATCGCATACCTCACTCCCTTGTTCTTCATTCTGTATTGCCCCTTGTGCTCTCTTCCCCCCCTTGTCTTTACTCGGCAAAAGTTAGTACAAAGACTAGATACATGTATATAAGACACCAGTCGACTGGACTATTTGCCAGTACAAATATCGACTTAATTCTGCATCATAGTTTCCGATTAAGTTCCAGTAAACTTTCTGACTTTCTGAAATTAGGGACAGACAATCGAGGAGGGCACAACACAGAAGTTGAAGCCAAGTCCCTGCAACATCAAACCACTCAAACTACCTAATACCATGAACAGTCCTAGACCCCCCGGTGCTTCCCGTCTTTCTGCCCCTTTCTGATTCCAACCATGAACCTGCGACCTCTAGTCCCTCCACCTCTGGAGTACAAGCCTCCCTTTAGAAACCATTCGGAGCCTCCGGAAACCCTTCCAGAAGCCTCTAGCTAAGCACCTGACATGCAGATTTAACATATTGGTATGACAAGTATTTAGTGTTTTTGTCTGGAATAGGAAAGTGCAATGTCTGGTGCTGAACTGAAGGTTCAGCACGAAAGGGAGCTTTGATGTTATCTCAAGGTTTAGTGAGAGTGAGGGTGTAGAAAAGTAAATTCTACTTGTCTATCGTTTAGCTAGATACAGCTAGGTATTTATAAGAAACAAAAGGCTGTATAACATGAAAAATTATCAGAATGTTACTGGATGTTATGGTTAGGTAAGGCCAAGAAGTCGGTCAAGTCCTGCAGACCATTTGGGGTGACTAGGCTTCAATGTGCTTGTGCATTGCACCCTGCTGTTCCGTGCATGCCACTGTTTTGCACAGAAGAGGGACCCGGGGAGGTACTGAGAATGTCGGCCCGAGTGGAGGACTTGGACAGAAAAAGGGCGGGCAGGGGATGCAAACCAAGTTGATATTCTGAGTGAGGAACTATCTACATACATCCCACTACTTATATAGGTTAAGAAGCAAGATGTGGAACAGGGTGGCATAAGGAATGGAGAACAATAAGGTATGAAAAACCATGTGGAGGCATTGTCCACAGTGATCAAGAATAGAATAACGAATGTAGGCAAGATTAGAATAATGGAATATGGCTGAGAATAAAATAATGAAGGAGTGGGTGAGAATAGAACAATAGAGGATGACCAAAGATAAAACAATAGGGCTGTGACCAAAAATAATGAGTGGTTATCACATGTTCTAGGGGAGAATGGGAAAGGGGATGAGAGGATAGTGAGGGGTGGAAGGGATAGGATGGGAGAAGTAGTCTAGACGATGTACCAGGTGTACCGAGCCGAGACCGCATGATAGTGATAATAGTATAGGTAAAGGTCGGTTGGTTGGTCGGTATTACCAAGTGAACCGGAGCTCGGTATCGTGGTCTTGACACTGGAGGCCATTCTGATATGGCCGGGCACATGATGGAATGTGGGTATGTGGGCAAAGGAAAAGATTTGGGCTGTGCCCTGGAAAAAGATAGAAGGATGTGTAAAATAATCATATTAAAATTGCTTGCCCATCAATGATCTTCCTTTCTAAAGGATATTTAGATGGGGAGTATGGAATGGTAGATAGACTAATTGTTATGATACAAAGAATTGTAGCTACAGGATTTGTGGCTAATATTCTATGTAAATATATGCTCTTATGCAGATGGCGCACGGTGGGTCGATCATATGTAAGTGCTGGTCCGAGGAGCTGGCGGAAGGTGTGAAGGAGAGTCATGTTGATCACAGTAGGGGATCCACAGTAATAAGAATGTTCAATAACGGTGTGAGTGTGATCTACTACACCTGTTTGATGATCCCCACTGGGTCTGCAGTCATGAATGATGATGAGAGGTGTTTTGACCTAATGCAGTCTGCCATCACGTCAGTGCATTGAGTAGATATCAAATATAAGTGTAGGGGTTTTCGATACTAGAGACTGGTGATATTTGTTGTAGTTACTTTATCTTTATACAAGTAAATCTTCTAACTACAATATGATCCATAATTAATGGATTCTGTGGAGCATATGCAGGGTCGGTCCACTGTGGGCTGCCCCAATGAGATTTTCATAGAGATATGGCACCTGTCAGTGGTGCCCTTTGAATAGAACTGCTTCTCCCTTTGTCCCCTTCTCGTCTGCAACAGTTATTGCCTCTCTGAGTCATGTCTTGTGTCTCATTCTCCTGTTTCTCAGTCATCTGTCCTCGGTGACTGCATATATGCGCCCTGGTTTCCTTATTTCTTGTTCCTTTGCACGTGAGTCTCTTCCCCTATGTTCCTTCTATCTCCTCCTATCTGTTTTCCCTCTGTTTCCTTTTGTATTCCACATATTCTGACTCTTCTGGCCCCTACATCTCCTGATCATCTGGGCGCTTAGCATCTAAGTCGCTGCCGGTTTGTGTCTCTTGCACGGTAACTACTAGTAAGTCCATGTACTATACTACTTTCCACTGCATGCTCACTAATACCTGTTCTTTTACACTACTTTACACTATATTGTTTGTCATACATCTGAATATACACATAAATGTGTATTTTGTCCTTATTTCCTTATCCCCCACTCCCCTCCCTCCATTCCTTCCACCATTTGTCACAACACTTTCCATCAGCCCTGAAGAACAGTTTTGGTTCTTGGGTCAGGTACCAGGCCATGTAGGTGGCATTTGCCCAAAACCATTCCTAAAATTGCAAGAATATTCCTGTAGCTTTCATATATTGTCTATAAGCCCAGTGAGAATTTGCACTTTGAGGGGGATAGAATTGGGGGGGTTATTGGGGTTTTAGTGTTGAAGTGTATAGGAAAATATATATAATCACTCAAAAACTCCATTGGTTCTAACAACTAAATCTAGACCTTCGCACATAGACTACAAACTGGACACTGTATTTCTTTCTATTTTCCATACACCCCCAAAAACTCCACTACAGTTCCCCTATAAGTAACCATTCCTCATGTTTCACTTATCATAAACTATTTTCCGGTTTTTATCGCCATTTCACTCCTATCTATTTTTGTATAAATAGCTAGTAAAGTGTTCAAAAAACAATAATGAGTTTTTCTTCGAGTCTGCAATTGCATCCTTTAACATTCAGTCCACTCTTTTAATATTCCTTGCATATAATTTTTAAGTGCAATGGGCTTCTGACTTTATCATTTAACTTCTTTATTCTAACAAGAACAGATCTCTATCTTCTATTCAAGGTATTGTTCTCAAAATCTCAAGATTTGTCTGAGCTGAAATCCTCAAAACATGCACAGAGGTTTATTCCAGCACAGCCAAAATAACAGTGAGTAGCACTTGTGTTGTCACCTGCCTGATATCACTCCCGGTGAAGTATATTGGCAAACACTTGGGATATTGAGGACAATATAAATAGCAAAATGAATAAAATAAAAATAAAACAAGGTTGAAGTGTCATTATCACACCTGAGGAAGAGCCCACTCAATAGCTTTCCCCAACTCATGATTACCTATTTTGTCGCCTCCTCGTCTATCCCACAACTAAAGCTAAGAAGTAGAGCTGATCATGATCCATTGGCACCAATATCCACGGGAGAATTCTAACAATTTTCAACCATGACATTCTTAAATATCGGTATCATGATATTGAAACCGATCACAAGAGAAGCCAATACCAATGTATTATATTGATGTCTGGTTGAGAAATGGCATGCTGGAGGACAATGGTGGGGCCTTCAAGTACAGGTTGTCAAATTTGAAGTTCAAGCATTACCTGGGTGTGTATTGACCATGATATTTTATGAGAAAACTGCTGGAAGTGGTGCTTTTTTCCCTGCCATTGAAGAACACTTTCTGTTGAGACGAGAGACAGACAGGACCAGGGATTAGGAAGGAATTAGGAGGAGATATGAGAATGGGAGCAGAGGGAAGTGCATATATGCAGGGAATGGACTAAGGAAATATATTTGGGAATAAGGCAGTGCCAGAACAAACAAAAGTACTATTAACACAAATGGAAATGTATATACAAATGTACCGCACACATATGTAGAAGTGGCAGATCGAGACATGGCAGCCTATATGCTAGGTGTCCACTGAGGGAAGGAGATACAGGAGACAAAAGAACATTAGATGCACCTGGAGTAGGATCTATGGGGTGGAAATAGGTTGCAGGACACATAGAGATAGAGAGGCACATCACTCATGGGTCAGGAAGTGGAAGAGGATGTATCAGGTGCACATTTATGCAGGCCATGCTGTCAGGAGTCGGATACTGACGGACTTCGGTACTGCCGAAGGGTGTTGTCGAAAGGTCGGGCGGACTATGGCCAAGTCCTGCAGGCCAAGAGTAGTGGCATTGGCTTTAACATACTCGTGCGTTGCGCCCTACTTGCCGTGCGTGCCACTGTATTTGCAACAGACAGCTACTCAGGGGGATGCTGAAGATGCCGGCCCGAGTTGAGGACTTAACAGAAGAGAAGAAGGTAGAAGGGCCTAAGCCTAGTCGATACCCAGAATGAAGAAGTATGTACATCCATGTCCTACTTATATAGGTTAAGAAGTGAAATGTGGAATAAGGAATGTGGGACAACAAGGTATGCAGATCATGCGGTTATTGTCCACAACGAACAAAATTAGAACAAGGAATGCAAAGCAGGGATAGAACAATAAAGGACAGGATAATAGAATGTGCCTGAAGATAGGACAATAGGAGGTGCCAGACTATAAGACAAGGCTGGTAACCGAGGATAGTACAAGGACAGGAGTCCCGAGGTGAAAAGGACCGAGGAATGTGGATGGTGGATGTACCGAACCGAGACCGGTGTATCAAACATTATGCGTGTTGCGTGGACGCTTGTACATGGACGTAGGATGGTTGTTCGGTCGGTACTGGTGAATAATTGGGACCTCGGTACGTGGACTTGACACATGCACATTTACCAGCAGAGAAATGGGGCACGATGTCAGCACAGGAGTCAAGAGTACTAAAGACTCACAGAGGAGTATTTTCACACTTAGTCAGGCCACACAAAAAGGGAAGACAGAAATAGATTTGAAACATGGCAACCCACATCAGGTTGACCACATGTAGATGCCATCTCAGGGTAGTTATGCAGGAGATTACATATTGACCTCGAATTATCGATAAGAGACAGATAGCTAGATAATAACCAAACCAGTCTCACACTCAAAGAACACTGCTTATCGTCATAACCGATGAAGTCTGAATCACTCATGTCATTATATCAGGCTATTACCTTTGTTGTCATCATTCACATCCCCAGACCGAGTGGGAATAAATCATTGAGTGTATTACAAATTATCTATGATTTTACTCATATTTTTCCATAGAGATCATCATTGCTAGGCAGTCACTTGGCCCTTGTATACTCACAAGTACTGTCATGTGATCACACGTGACATCGAGCCATATTGGGCTAGTTCCATCAGGGCATACATACAGTTGTCCAGACACACTGGGAATAATTCCTGATATGTATCAAAGGAGACTCCTGCTGGTACCATATGATGATCATACCAGAGTCATTCACAAGTAACTGTCGCATTCCTGTACATCCCCCCTAGCTACCTCCCTGGGTCGGCACTTAGTTGAACTCAAAACCTTTGCATCGTGCGGTGGGATGCCTACATTAAAATACAATAAAATAAAATAAAAATTAGATAGATATAAAATATATCTTCTAAATAACCCCTTTTCTATAGTTACCTGGGACATTCACCTAGAGGAGTGACCACCTAGCAATGATGATCTCTATGGAGAAATATGAGTAAAATCATAGATATTTTGTAATACACTCAATGATGTATTCCCACTTGGTCCAGGGATGTAAGTGATAATGTTACATACCATTGCAATGGTTGGTGAATACATGTAACAAGTTGCTGTTTAAATAGTGCCCACAGAATAATGCCAGATAATCTGGCATAGTGGCCTTTTGGCCCAGTTGAAAGAACACATCACTGTGGGAATTTGTTGCCTTTTACAGTATGCCAGGTTGACCAAGGTCAGCGGTTCAAATCCCTGTGTGTGCAATAATTTAGAGGGTTGTTGCAATCACTTGGACCCCAGGAACCCTGGCTTACATGATGGTCCATGACATCATGGGGGTCTGCTATGTCAAACAGTAATTAGAGTGCTTAGGGGGAGCCACAGACAGGCCTGGGAAACCTGTTAAGATATCATCACTGTGGCACCTCGAGGGCTCGGTACCTAAGGGGGAGGTACTGTTACATACCATTGCAATGGTTGGTGAATACATGTAACAAGTTGCTGTTTAAAGAGTGCCCACAGACTAATGCCAGATAACCTGGCATAGTGGCCTTTTGGCCCAGTTGAAAGAACACATCACTGTGGGAATTTGTTGCCTTTTACAGATAACGATGAAGGGAATAGCCTGATATAATGACATGAGTGATTCAGACTTCATCAATTGCAACAATAAGCAGTGTTCTTTGAGTGTGAGACTGGTTTTGTTTTCATCTAGCTATCTGTCTCTTATAGAGAATTCGAGTCTGATATATAATCTCCTGTATAACTACCCTGAGATGGCATCCACATGCGGTCAACCCAATGTGGGTTGCCATGTTTCCAATCTATTTCTGTCCACCCTCTGTCAGCAACAACAAGAGCTTCAATACTTGGGAGCAGAAGAGGGAAATGAGCAATGATACATGTTGGTGTATTGACCAGCTCAAGACTGAGCTTTAACTAATTACCTAAGAACTGTACATATAGTCTGGTGGAGTAGCAGAGTCCAATAACAGGTAATAGAGAAAGGAGTGGAGAATTCATGACATCCCCCCCCTTTAAGGTCAATGTCCTCATTGACCATTGCCTATCTATTGGGTGATCCAAAGTATTGGGTTTGATAAGTGTTGCTTGTTTGTTATCCCTCCCACCCATGGTCTCATCTGAAAGAGGTGGTGAGAAGAAGGTAAGCAACCCCTGCACTTGTCCTAGCCAGCATGCACGATTGGTGAGGCATCCTTTTCATAAGAAGAAGGTAAGGCAGGGGTCGCCAACTGGTTTAGTTAGTTTTCTTGTTGCGCCAGCATACACGTTGACTTTCCTGGACTGGCCTCTTCTGGAGCTCTCTGCTAGCCATGGGTCATTTTCTCATTGTGCCAGCATGCATAACAATTGCAGGTCCTTTTCTTGTCATGCCAGTGTGCACGGCGACTCTGTTATTTTTTTACAGGTTCTTTTCTCGTCACACTGGCATGTGTGGTGACTTCATTGTTTTCATCACGCCTGCACATGTTTACACCTGCACACCTCTTGGCCTAGCTTGTGCATCATTGTGCCAGCCTGTACTTCCATTGCACCTGCCCCCATACCCCTGCATGCACCTGCACCTGCCACTTGCACTGCCCTCATACCTGCCCTCACACCTGCACCTGCCCTTGCACCTTTGCACATGTACTGTTGCTGTCAAGTGCATGTACCGAGCACCCAATAACTCAGCAGTGCTGACCAAATGATCAGTCTAATTCCATGCACAAGTGACCAAGTCACACATATGTCACTTGGTACGTCAGTCTCAGCTTGGCACACTCATCCTCCACATCCCCTATTCCTACCCCTCATCCACTCTGCCCCACTTATTATCCACTAATCCTGCCTCATCCACTCCTTATTTCTTGGCCTGTTCTACTTCGGGACATTTTACTATTGTTTTATCTTCAGCCATGACCCTATTGTTTTATATTCGGTCACTCTCTATTATTTTATTCTTGGCCATATTTCTATTATCTTATTTTCATTGTTCTATTCTCATCCACATTCCTTATTCTATTCTTGATCATTACAGACAATACCTCCACATGCTCCACATACCTTACTGTTCTCCATTCCTTATTCCACACCTCGCTTCTTAACCTATATAAGTAGCAAATGTATGTAGATAGTTCCTCACTCTGAATATCGACTTGGTTTATGTCTTCTTGTCTTCCCTTCTCCCATCTGAAGTCCCTTACTTGGGCCAACACTCTCAGCACTCTCCCCAGCCTTTCTTCTTTCCAAATTAGTGGCATGCACAGAAAAGCAGGGTGCAATACACAAGTATATTGAAGCCTAGCTACCCTGATCGGTCTGCAGGACTTGGCCAATTCCTGTCCACACTATTAGCATTACCAAGACTTAACAGTTGCACTGGCCACTCTTTCGCACACCATTGTACTGGCCATTTGTTTGTGCATTGTTATACTGGCTGTTTGTTTGCACATTGTTATACTGGCCACCACCTGCACCTATGTACTTTGTGCTAGCTGTTCCTTCATGCATGCACCATTGCACTGGCCACTCGTTCGTGCATGTACTGTTGTGCTCCATTCATTTGCACTAGCCACCACCTGCACCTGTGTACTTTGTGCTTGCTGCTCATTCATGTACCATTGCACCAGCTTCCTGCATCTACCACCACCATACATGGAATGGCCTTCCATGTGCTGTTCACATCTCACTCATGCCCCTGTCACACCTACTGTCACACACTCATTGAACCCACTTGCCATGTCCACCACCACTGTGTGTGCAACAGCCTTCATGTGCCACACACACCTCTCAATTGCACACCGTTCCAGATGCATCACCTGTGCCTCTGTGCATCATTACATCATACATCCTCTTACATGTCACCTGCATTCTAGGGTTTTTGTATGGGTGGAAGGGTAGTCTGTGGAAGATATGGCCTATGTGCCTGGGTGTGGCTGGGAATTGCCTGTAGAACTCTTGTGTTTTCTGTCTTGCATTCCTTATATTCTTCTCTAGCACCCATGAATTCTCTTCTCTGGGGTACCCAACCCACTTTACCAGATACTGCAGTACTCCCCTACACATTCTGGAGTCCTGTCAGGCACCAAGAATGCCGATGATACATGGGCCGAGCACTATTGTAATAATGCTGACTTCATGATGCTGGCAGGAATCAGCCAAGTCCTGCAGACCGATCTTGGCTTCAATGTACTCATGTGTTGCACCCTACTTTCCATGCGTGCCACTGATTTGGAACAGGCGAGATACCTGGGAGAGTGCCGAGAGTGTTGGCCTGAGTAAGGGACTTCAGATGGGAGGAGGGAAGATAAGAAGCCATAAGCCAAGTCAATATTCAGAACAAGGAAAATATCTACATCCATGTACTACTTCTATAGGTTAAGAAGTGAGATGTGGAATCAGGGTGGTGAAAGACATGGAGAAGAACAATAAGGTATGAAGAACATGTGGAAGTATTGTCCACAATGTTCAAGAATAGAACAAGGAAATGCAGACGATAATAGAACAATGAAAATGTGGACAAATAAGATAATAGGAGTGTGGCCAATAATAAGATAATAGAAAATGACCGAATATAAAACAATAGGGTCATGGCTGAGGATAAAACAATAGAAAATGTCTGGAGATGGAACAGGCTGAGAATGTCAAGTACATGTACCGAGTATCTGGTAACTTGGCACTGCCATCCGAGCGATCAGTCTATGTCCACACACAAGTGACCAAGCTGCATGCTTTCAAGTACACATACTGAGTACCCGTTAACTCGGCATTACCGACCGACCAACACCTACCCACTCACCAGTGACAAGTCTTCTATCACCGGTTTATGGCCCCAGCTCAGTACATTTGGTACATCATATAGTTCACCACTCTCGTCCCACACCCTCCATCCATCACCATTCCCTCATTACCCATCCCTTCCCTTACCCATTTCCCCTAGGAACAATTGTTATTCCTCTATTATCTGGTCTATGGCCCTATTGTTTTATCTTTGGCCGTTTTTTTTCATTGTTCTATTCTCATCCACTCTCTCACAATTCTATTTTCAGCCATATTTCATTATTCTATTCTCGCTTACATTTCCTATTCTATTCTTGATCACTGTTGACAATACCTCCACATGATTCTTCATACATTATTGTTCTCCATTCCATATGCTGCCCTGTGTTGAAACCAAAGGGCCATCCCTCGTACCTCCTACCATCCTCCCTCACTTGCCCCCACTCAGCATCTCCAGCCCTGACCCTCATACACCGCAACATGTGTGTAGCGGACTCACATTGCACATATATGCATGTGCGTACATTTCCACTCACGTCTATTCCAAACATGTCACCAGTGACACGTGTCACTGATGATGCAATGCACGCACCTTTGAGTAGGGCCGTGCATAGACAAATCTAGTATATAACAAACATGTATTTATTACCAAAATTTAATCACAAATTTCCACTTTTCCTCCCCATATCTGTCCTATATTTAGAATCAATAATTTATAGTCAACTTTAACCAAAACCCTGTTCCACATCTTGCTTCTTAACCTATATAAGTAGTGGATGTATGTAGATAGCTCCTCACTCTGAATATCAACTTGGTTTGCATCCCCTTGTCTGCCTTTGTCCTGTCCGAAGGCCTTTACTCAGGTCGACACTCTCAGCATCTTCCTGGGTCTCTCTCCTGTCCAAATCAGTGGCACGCATGGAACAGCAGGGTGCAATGCATGGGTACATTGAAGCCTAGCCACTCTGAATGGTCTGCAGGACTTGACTGTCAGGGGAACCCCCGATAATGATTCCCAACCGACACCACATTCCCGACTGACGCTGCACCTTATGCCCACCGACCAAGACCAAGACCTGTTCGGTCTACTCACAGCAGTGCCGAACGGATTGCACAGCAAACAATTGTCACCATTGGCGGTCACCCTTCAGAAGTGTTAAGTCTGCGTGTCAGGTGCTTAGCTAATACTTCCGAAACGGCTATCCGGATTAGCGTAGAGGTCCGTGAAGGGGCCGAAGGCCGAGAACAGAAGTCGGGGACGGACTATGGACGGAGATGGGAGTGCCGGGAGCTTAGGGTCAGTCACGGATTGGTTCAATCCGGTCACTAAGGTGTTCGAGGTCGAAGGGTCTTGGCTTCAACTTATGTGTTGCACCCTCCTCGATCATCTGTCCCTACTTTCGGAAAGGAGACGGGAGTTTACCGGAAATGAATCGGAAACTAGGGGGTAGAGTAAGTCGATATTTGTACTGGCGAACAGTCCAGTCGACTGGGAGACTATATACATGCGACTATCCTTGTACTATCTTTGCCGGTCATAAAACAAGGAGAAAGGGAGTACATGGGGTCAATATAAAGGAGAAAACAAGGGAGTGAGGTACGCGATGGTCCTGCGCGTCGGTTATCAAAGTATTGAGTGCTCGGTCGGGAATGGACTCGGGGACGGTGTCTCGGTCATGACGGGTGACAGAATTAAGAGCCGGAATTGTGTAGTGAAAATAAAGAAAACTCTGCAATTTAAGCAGAAGAGGAAGGAAAATAAAGATTTAAATTTTCTGGGGCAAAATGGAAGATAAAAACTTGGTTACATTTGTTTTTACAAAATATACACTATATATGATACACATAGGAGGTACAGAAACTCAGAGAGACATGGTTAAATGAGAAAATGATGCACATATGACATCATGAAAGAAATATTTTTACACAAGGAATTGGAAGAGAAAAATACATCGAAACACAATAGAAAACATACATATAGAGTATGTGCCGCAAAAGCGAACAATTTTGTTAAGAAGAACATTGTGCCACGCTCAAGCCGGTCTAACGACCGTACGCTGATGAACGGGCGCTTCGCTTCGTCCTAATCGGGATAGAGGCAGTTATTTTATCTTGAGACAGTCTGAATAGATTGGGATTCGAGTGGGAGGTTGATGAAATGATGGGATAAGTGTCTTGTAAAATAGAAGTCGGTAGGAGAAAAGATGATGGATCGCGAGCGTTTTTGACATAAGTGCCGGCGGCGATACACGATGACCTATAATTGATTTTCTCGCTTGTGCGAGTGTTTGTTAATACAATATACTAATAGATAAAGTACTACAGTATTTAATAACCAGTATTAGATATTGTAATACTCTATCTTCGTCTGTATATCCGTTGGTACGCGTGACTACATGTGATGTCACGCAGGGCCGCCGGTGGGGGAAAACAGTAATAGAAGTCGAAATAGTAATTGGAAAAATATGGAAAAATACTAGAATAATATTGGAGATGCATCCTGAATATTGTATCGAAGAAAATAGCCGTATAGGCTCGACGTCGTTAAAATCGGCATGAAATACTGGATTTGTATGCATATTGCGCATGTATGCATACTCTGTAACACGGATCCGTCGGATAATATTGCAGAAAAATCATGGTAATGCACCATGATTATGGCTTGAATATATTCATTCGTAAACTTGTCATAAGGATCGTAAGTTTCGTCAAAATCGTTAAAAATGTATATTTTTCTGCTTAATGATTCACAACAACGGGGACGGACACGGGAACACGGTGTCTCGGACGGATGTGATGGGGACAGGAACCATGGAAAACAATCCTTCGTCCTTGCGGTCGGAAAGGTCTCGGAACAGAGGCGGGTGGTTGTGGGGGTTAGTGTGGGTTTGTTGAAGGCATGGGCTATAACAGTATCCCCTCACTAGGACCGAGCCCTCGAGGTCCTAAGTTTATCTTGCCGTGAATAGGGCGGAAAAGGACGTGGGAATGTTTTTTAGGCGTTTGCACGTAATGGGTGTTCTCCAAGCACCCGTTTGATCCTTCGTATATAAGGGGTTTCCTTTTTATTGTCGTTTTCCCTTTTGTTTCTTCCCCATGTCGGACCTCACGCAGGATGTCAAGGTGGATGTGTTGGGGGAGATGCGTGCCCTGAAGGCCCAGTACAAGGAGCAGGTCCGTCTTCTGGAGGAGAAGCAGTCCCGGCAGGTGGAGGCCGTTCGGCAGGCTGAGGCGAAACAGAAGGCCGAGGCTCTGAGGTTGGCGGAGGACCGGCGGTTGAAGGAGGAGGAGGAGAGGAAAGAGAAAGAAAAGGCCCATGCCGTCGAACCGGAGGCCTTGCTTCTGGAGTGTAGTCTTTTACTTGCCCAAGAAAATGAAAGTTCGTAAGAGGACGAGGATGAGTTGCTTTGGGAAGGGTTTGCTGGTGCGTCGGGCCTTGGGGGAGGGTGTGGCCCCTCCGGGGTTGGAGGTTCCGAAGACTCTTTGTCGGACCACCGTTCGTCCGTGGGTCCAGAAACCATTCTGTCACCGTCCAGGGGGTATCCTGGGGGTGAAGATCATTCGGTACCTGTGGTCGGGCCCGGTTCTGCTGCGTTGAATGTGGACCGGAAGTGTCGGGAGCCCAGGGAGGAGGGGGCTCGTGTCTCTGCGGCGCAGAAAACCTGCGAAAACCAAGTGGTTCGTGAGGTGCGGATGGTCAGAAAGGAGGTGGGTCTCGGGCCCTTTAAATTCCAGTTGTCGGGTGTTGATTCAATATTGTCCCGATCTGTATCAGACCGTCACTCCAGAGTTCTCCTCGTTTCTGAGGACGGAGCCCTGCGATTTATGTCGCAAGCGGGAGAAACCATGCGAGTAGACGACATCGGCGAAAACTTGTGTCCCCTGCTGGACCAGTCGGGTGCGGTGTGAGGTGGATGGAGTGCTGGTTGTCAGAGGGGCGGCTGCGAGGAAGCGGGGGTGGGAGGAGAAGGACGTTCCTGAAGCATCTTCTTCTAAGAGGCCTAGGGTGGATGTGGTGATCTCTCCTCCCCCGAAGGTTGGCTGTGCGTAAATCGTGGCCACCCTAGGGTTGATCCAGGGTGCTCTGGACAGTATGGATGCCCATCTTCGAGCTCTTGGAGCGGACATCAAGAGGCTGTCAGATGCTTCCGAGATGCGGAACACCATCCAAACCGATAGTCGAGATCATCTGAAGCAGAACTGCCGGTGTGGTGGTCTTGCTCCAGCTCCTCATGCGACGGGGGTTCGGGCGGATTCGGTTCCAGGCATGGAGGATGTGACGCCTAAGGCAGGGTGGTCCGTTAATCCGGTCCATCCGGTGTTGGGGCCGAGTGAGGAAGGAAATGGCAAGGGGGTGGATTTGTTCCACCAGTACAATCCTTCCGATCCTGATCCTAATCATGGTCTGTTCTATGGCGATGGATAGGGTTGTTCATAATTGTTTGAAAATAATATCATTGATGGTTTTGTGGCTAGATTCGTGGTGGTCATAGTGGTTGAGGTGGTCTTGGTCGTGGTTGTCATGGTGTTGTCACCAGGACAGGGTTGGAAAACTCGGGGGTTGTCAAGCCCCGGATACCAAGCTCTGGTTCACTCGGTAGTACCGACCGAACAACCCTTGCCTTTAGTCCCACACACCAGTGACAAGGCATCCCTCGCCAGTACATGGTCTCGGTCCGGTACATTCGGTTCATCATTTGGTTCACTTTCCTCATCCCATCCCCTCTATCCTTTGTCATTCTGTTACTCCCTGTCCTTCCCCTTGCCTGCTTACCTTCAGGGCATTCACTCTTTGTTGTCACTTGGCGGTGGCACTATTGTTTTATGTTCAGCCACTCCCTATTGTTTTATGTTCTGCCACTCTCATTTTTCTATTCTCACTCACTCTTTTGTTCTGGGTCATAGTTTATTGTTCTATTCTTGCCTACATTCCTTTGTTCTATTCTTGATCATTGTGGACAATACTTCCACATGGTTCTTCATACCTTATTGTTCTCCATTCCTTGTGCCACTCTGTTCCACATCTCACTTATTAGCCTATATAAGTAGCCAATGTATGTAGATGGTTCTTCGTTCTGGAAATCAACTAGGTTTACGCCTTCTTGTCCTCCCTTCTCCTGTCCCAAGTTCTTTACCTGGGCCGACATTCTCGGCACTCTCCCAGGTATCCCTCTGTCCCAAATCGGTGGCACGCATGGGAAGTAGGGCGCAACGCACGAGCACGTTGAAGCCATGCCACTACTTCTAGCCTGCAGGACTTGGCCTTTACCCGTCCGACCCCTTCGGCTTTCCCGAGGCCTGTCAGTATGTACGGTGCCTGACAGGGGTGTCCTACAAAATGCGAGTTTGGTAGTAACTGTATCAAGGTTTTAGTGAATTTTAACATGTTATCAACAAAGGTCTAGGCTAAGCAAGAGATCTACAAGTGGTACCACTTGTCTAAGGGGTGGTATGGTTTTGAGGGTCACGATTTCCTGAGTGGAAATTTTTCGGGGGTCGAATTTGAGCACTACGGCTTGGTACCAAGAATCAGTTCGGATGTAGGCTAAACAAAGTAGTACTCAATACCCTATCAATCGTTGAATCGCAGTGGGTGAGCGTGTGGTGTCCGGTAACTAGAATCTGGTGGATTTTCAGAGGGTCACGGTCGAAACTTATCGACGGATGGTCATGGGTGTTCGGGAACTGAAGAGAGTGGATGCATTGTTTGTTTTGCTCCATGGGTGCTGTCGACTTGTTCAACACGAACGACTGGCGCTGGGGCTAGAGGCCTGTGCCTAATCTTTGGATTCCAAGGCGTCCGATGCTTCAGATTCCTCCTCGACTTCTTCTGCTATGGAGGCTGCACATCCTTTGGTGACAGTAGTAGGGGATTTCGGGCATTCTTTGGCTGTGTGACCCGATCTACCACAGAAGAGGCAGAGGTTTTGTTCGAATCGGCGTTGGCATTCTTGTGGCATAAGTTTTCCGTCTTTCCCTAATCTGGACGATAGGTCTGTGGTAGTCCTGCTGCCACTGGACGGGGTTGCGGGTTGGCCTACATTGGCCATCTTATTGCCCGTGTTAGGGGCCAAGTACGTGGTCACGGGGGTTCTTCCTCTATCATATGGGCGGTCGAAGTTCCGGTTTGAGGCGGATTCTCTGGCGACTTCTGATCGACATTCCCAGTAACAGGCATCGATGGACTGGGACAGGAGGCAGAGTTGGAGTAGGGAATGCGGTTTTCCTACTCTAGAGATCTCGTCCTTGATCCTCCGAGGAAGTCCGTTGTAGAATTGCCGACAGAATGCGGCATCGCCCCAGTGGACGCGGGTGGCTAGTCGGTTGAATTTGACTACATAATTCATGATGCGCTGGTTGTCGTGCATGCAGAGGTTTTCGAGGTCCACTTTGGCCTCTCCTTCCAGGTCATGGGGTCCAAAGTTGGTCTTGAGTTCAGAGACGAACTCATCATAGTCGTAGAGCCAGTCTGGCTCGTCGGGGGCGGTGAGGGCTGGTTCAAACCAGTCCAGGGCAGTACCGGTCAGGTACGATAATACATAGGTTATGTCAAGCCCCGGATACCAAGCTCTGGTTCACTCGGTAGTACCGACCGAACAACCCT
>QLPG01002486.1:0-17095 GCA_003314385.1 Gomphus sp. MG54
ATGAGGATAGATGACCATAGTATAGAACAGGGTAGCATAAGAAATGTAAGCTAAAATAAAGAAGCATGGAGAATGGGCAATGGGCATGCATAACCAAGGTATACTAAAGTAAAGTGAAATGAACATAAAAGTATAAGCAAAGTGAAGTAGAATAAGGGATATGATGAATCAAATGGATGAAGCAAATGTACCAAGCCAAGACTGATATACTAGGTGACTTGTGAATATTTGGCTTGATCACTTGTATGCAGAATTATATGGGAGATGTTTGGCTAGTACAACTGAGTGAACTGAAGCTTGGCAAAACATACTTTGTCAGACAATTGTGATATATCTCTAAGAATTCACTGGAATTTTCTATAATTAGACCAAATCTAAATATATTATAACAAATCACTTGTAATAACTAGAGATATTTCCCATGAAAGGGAATTTTCAATGATATTACACAATTACATAAGGTAGAAGACAAACAGTTTCTGCTATAGTCATGTGATGTGACAATGTCATGGTCACAGTGCAAAAATTTTCATTATTGATTTTTTTTTTTTTGAAAAAAAGTATTCTGCTATAGAAGGTGGCAATTTTTTTGGAAAAAATGATTGTACTACACTATACAATATGAGCCTTGTCCAATGCAGCTAGAATAGTATCTGGCATGTTGCCAGATCCTTGTGCAAAATGGTGGATATAACACTTGAGTCACGTGACTTTAGTGGAATCCATATGTCATCTACCTTATCTGTGGGAATGTCTTTCTATATATGGAATATTTCCTTATATGGGTGCTTATGTCAGTGCAAAAATTTTGTGACCAAAACAATTTTGACAGTGTCAGACTGCTTAAAAATGTGATTATGAATTTTGGGAAGATGTTTGAAAGTTTGGATATACTACATTTGCAATAGTGATTTTTTTCAAAAAGTAAAACCAAGACCATGTACATATAGTTCTATGCCATTGATCTGTGGTCTTAGAATAATTTTTTTGTCATGTTGCCAGATCCTTGTGCAAAATGGTGGAATGTGACATTTGAGTCACGTGACTATAGTGGAAACCGTTTGTCTTCTACCTTATGTTATTTTAATTTTTCATTTATTTTTGTCCAAGAAAGTCAGTCATAGAAGACTGCATCCCATTGTTAATATGAATGAAGAGAAGAAAATCAATATAATGATGGGAAAAACCAGGTCCCCTTGCTCGAGTCGAGTCTGTGACAATGATTCATATGCATAGGAACGAGCTATAAAGAACTAAGGCTAAAATCAGACATTTCTGCTTGTTTTTTCTCGTGCTGGTGCTTTCTCTCTGCTATCCGTCAACTGCGAGCCGGGCGTCTACTCGCGGTCCGGTCATCTACTCACGGTCCGGTCATCTACTCGCGGTCCGGTCATCTACTCGCGGTCCGACCATCTGCGCACCTACCCTCATAACCCATACTGTACGCTGAAAACTACATGTAGAGATATGATAATATCATAGTTTGTGAACATATTTTATTGGATTCTACACCATACTTTCCCGAGACTCGGTATTTACTTTTTCTCTCATGTATATACCCCCTATCCCATTCATCTTTTGATGTTTCCCTATTCTTTTTTCTGTTTTCACTTAGTATACTCACACTCTGCTCTTTATCATCACACTTGATAGGAGTGATCGGGGCTCCTGTGAGTGTGGACGCATTCCTCTTACAACATTTTCTGCCTCATTTTCTCTCTCCTCAATTTCTCGGGGTGATAATTTTCTGTGACTTCACATTGTATATCCTCAAAAAATAGAAATATATTATATTTTTTAGATTGTCGTGTGGTGATGATATATTAAAGAGATGTGCATTATTGTCATCTCAACAACTATGACATTCATTGTCACTGAACTCCTCCCTCCTCCTTCCCCCCATCTTCCATAACATGGTACAATCTGTCACGGTGACTGATGCGACAAAACTCGACCAGGCTCATACATGTAGCCTAGTCATAATAGATTACATAAATAAAACCAATCATAAGCATCCCTTGAATTCATCCTAGAGCCGAGAGTGCTATTGAAGAATCGCCAATCGCATATCTTGTGATTATTTCTGCCAATCTGAAAGCCATGATCATTCTGGAGACAAGCGTGTTCACCAGTGACCAGATAAGGCTTCACAAGCATCAGCCTGATGGATATGATATGTAATTGACGGTGTGCACACCTGACACCAAGCATGACTCTTGAAGCCTACCCCATTGACGTCATTAAATACCCAAAAGTTGTATAGGGTTTGAGAACACGTACATCAGGCTGAATTGACATTAACAAGTTGAGGAGTCGTAGTGCTTCAGGGGTAGGAACAAGTTTCAGAAAGTGCTTCCAAGGAGATAATATCAAATAATCACCTAAAACAGCCTGGCGACCAACAATGACAAGGCGAGCGAGGGGAGAGCAGAGTGGGGTAGGAGAAATAATCAGCCGGATATAATGTCTGTACAGTCACAGACGTACCATAAAGAATAGGAAACCGTCGCGATAAAGGATCTTCACCAGAAGTGTATGGCTTCCTCGAGGACGACTCAGTGCGTTCAGCCAAACCATGAAAAACGTGAACATGTCGAAGGATAACTATTGATTCTATGTCAGATGGAGTCTTCGAGTGTCAAACAAAATGACTGACCGATATTGCCCAAAGAACTTTAAGTACTTGTGGTATACCTTGTACGATACACATTTGTAACGCCTTTTGGAAGATTATGATATCATGTGCTGAGAGAGAGGAAAAGATGTAAGCAAATAAGTAACTTTGGAGACTACTGAGCAGTGAGCCCACTGACTATGTAGTAGTTCAAATGCCGTAAGCCCCATTGTGATGAGAATTCCAGCATGCATGAGAAGGAATATAATGCGGGTCGCCTTGACAGCATTTTCTTTTCTATCCCATAGTTTTCGTACCTTGATCAGTAGCAAAGCTTCAAGCGCATCAGTCAAACTCTGGAAAATGGAAGAAATCACTGACAATTGGAGATACTCATTTGAGTCATGCCGACAAAAAGAAGCACGATCAGCCACCCCTTACAGCTACATTAATCCATATGTGAGTGGGTCCCAGGCGTACAAGAAATATGATGCAACTCGCTTACAACTAATTTCTGCGTGAGTAATTAACAATGGTAGGAAAAAGAAATTCATACCTTATCAGAGAGTCCCGAGGGGTTAAGTCCGCTAATACCTATAGGAGAGTGTCATTGTGGGTGAACGACAATGACGAATCAACGACACTTACTGTACAAAAATACTATCAATACAGGTGGCGCAGTGTACCTGTTGATAAGGAATGCCCATTTTATGTATCCCGATGGCAATGTCCATATAAGCTCTCTTTCTCTGTTGAACGTGAGGATATGATCGAGAATGAGAATCGTAAGTCCAGCCACTGTATTGAGGCACGTTAGAGGGAGTGTATAGTAAAATTTTAGTACTTACAACTGAAATAACGAGTCAGCAATATACCCGTCATTTCTGTTGCTAGAGCACCCGCCATGGGAAATGGTCAATGCTAATATCAAATGTGCACGCTGCAAGCCTCAATTTAAAACATAAAAGCGAAATGACAATGCCCAGGATCCGGGAGATGGTAACTCGTTTGGACTGCAACTCTAGTCCTGAGAGAAAGGTAGGTTTCATATAGCTCATCAGTTGAGTCCCCAACTCTGTGTGAAAGTCCTAAATCGAGACTCAGGGTTGAATATTGATGAAGTGCATCAGCGCTCTGGAAGAGGATAAGATCAATACTCAGGATCACCGCCCAACGTATCAAGGTCGTACGGAACCGAGTGTGTTGGGGGTGGTATGGCACCAAGTGCATTGCGTGAATCATGATGCGTGAGGCAGTATAGTACTATAGTAGTAGTATGCTTACCCGATCTCATATGAAGAAAAGAATCGTCAAAAGATCCGATTAAACGTAAAGCGCGTTGTAATCGGATTGTACCAAGCGTCTTGCGTGAGTCATGATGCGTAAAGCAGTACAGGAGCATGTGATACCCGAACGGTCTGGTAAGTGAGAGAAGGCGCCTCGCCATCAGGGTTTCACAATACAAATTTGTTTATACTTGGAGTATAACCGCTCCTATCAATTTCCTGGCAGATGCTCCATCGCCGATTTTGAGCATTATCAAATCCATTCACGATTATTCCACGACATCCGGACACGGCTGCTAATGTTTTCCTTGATGTTATCGAGTCGTCATAGAGAAGGAGAAGACGGAAAGCCGCTGAAGTGCCTAACAGAATCAGAAAGATTGGATTACTGAATGAAAATGTGCCATTGTTCTACCATCACAATTTGAAGTTCTTCGCTTATGAAGAATATTACTTATTTTGGTAAACATACATATAAATCTGAATGAATATGCGCCACTGTTCTGCTATCACAATTTGAAGTTCGTCGCTTGTGAGGACTATAACTTATTTTGGTAAACATACATATAAATCGATGACGATCTTCACTATACATAAGAAACGAATCAAACGTGCTACTTTGAATACTACATTAATAGAACCACTGCTCGACACAATTAAGACAAACTTGTAAGAACCTCAGATGAAGCTCCTTGCTTCTTGACCGACCGTTCTTTGGCCTGTAATACCCACGCCTCGTCAGTGACTGCGTGCAGAGGCAAGCCTTTCATGAAGAGAGTAGATAAAAATCCGAGTGCACAAACCCCCGCCATGACATTCCACACCACCCTTAAGCTATCTATGAAAGCCTCCCGAACCTCATCTTTCAGAGGTTGTTGTAAATTTTTAATTTGGGGAATCACAGAGTAAACCACCGCGACCCCTGACGGGAATTGGGAGAGAAATGCTGCAGGTAGTCGATGGTGTAGCTCATTTTGGAGGATGGCACCACCAAGAGTAACCCCCCACACCTGTCGAGGTTTTCATTTCATAATATTAGATCTGAAATAGGACTCTACTCACCCCGGCAAATGAGCGCAGGAAGGACAAAAATCCGAGAGCATGAGCGTTGGCAGAGATTGGTAATGGAGCCTGAATGGGGTAAAACTGCGTAGAATAATTTATACTGATATTCGAAACATAAAAGCTATTTAGATTCATATCTAAGGATTCACCATGGACTCACCCAGCACCAACTCCGTAGATAGCACAGAATCCCACCATTACGCCAGTGACAGTGTTTAACTTGACTAGAGTCATCAATGACATTCCGATGAGTTGCAAAGCCCACGCAGTCCATAGTTGTGGTCGGTAGCGTTTCGAAATCTTCACTGACGCACCACCAAGGATCGTAGCTGGTGCAATGGAAGCCAGCCCAAGAAGGAGAACGCCAGACTTAATAGCACTAGCGTCTTTGCATGCTTGGAAATATACAGGTAGGTAATCTGTCCGTTATCCTTGGATATCAGCAATATTAGCTTTACACTAGAGACACTCACATATGGCAGAAAGGCTGGTTACTGGAAGGAAAAAGGTTTGCGCATATCTGGAATATAGATGATTTCACACATAACATGACAAAAAGGCTGAAATTTACCCGCTGAAACTTGTCCTATTCGATAAAATGGAGATAGGGACCTAATTTGTGTCAGAGACTGGATAGTTGGGACAAAGAACACATACCAGCGGATGGGTAGCCCATAGAGATTCGTAAAGAATGAAGAACGCCAGGCCAATAAGTCCAATGATCAGTGGAGCAAGAATTCTTGCTGATTGCCAAGGAGCGTTTACTCCTCCCTGTGTCAAAGCGATTGTGGTGGAACAAGTTGCAGCGATCACGATAACGTTTCCGCTATTCAGTTGAAGAACGAATCAGTAAGTGTCAAAGGATTATGAACCAGTTCGCACATCCAATCCATCCGCGAGACCTTGTCTTTTAAGGTACCTGCGGGTACGGGAAGGTGTAGAAATAGGCCTGCTAAGATTCCGGACAGGCCACAGAGGGGAAGGTTAAGGTCTAGGGTGTGATGCCTTGAGTTATCAAAAATTGCATTGCAAATTATGGACGAACAAAACAACCATCTCCACTGTCCGCTGTTCGAAAGACTTCCACCCACCAAAGGACCGATGGCAGCTGCCACACTCCAAGTTCTAAAAAGTAATACAACGTCGGCGTCAGCAAAATAAATCGCCCAAATTATCAACCGGCGCATGTAGGGGTACTCACAAACCAAATAAACCTGCATATATTCCGCGGTCTTCAAGAGACACGAGGTCGGCTAATACGATCAAGGAGAACGACAAAATGCCCCCGCCACCAATGCCTTGAACAGTTCTTCCTGCAATCATCATAGTCATGTTCTTTGCAGCCCCACATATCGCACTCCCAAGAGCAAAAATTGCGATAGAACCAAGAACTGCTGGCCTCCGTCCGAATATTTGTGCGATTCCACCTGTCATAGGGAGGACAGCCGCAGACGCGAGAGCATACGCTGCCCCCACCCAGACGAAATCGTTTCCGTGAAGGTCTGCAGCTATAGTAGGGAGAGCTGTGGATACCGCTGTGAATTCCAATGCTGAGAGAAAAAGAGTGAGGCATAAGGAGAGTAGAATGATCGCGAAACGAAGACCCCGTTCTGGCCGCGTTGCTTTCGGCTCTGGAGCTGAAGACATCCTTTGAGACACGTTCAGCCAGTTTGACTGAGGTGCTTTATGGAAGAAGAAAGCCCGATGACGCCTCTGGCGGCATGTTCGAGCGCCTCGAATCCATTAGTCATGTGCGTTGATACCTCATTGAAGTTGGCATGTTGCAACTCTGTGATGTTCGCGTGTGATATGGCTCGATCAAAAGTGGTGCTCAGAATCCCCACATGACATACACTTCGTGGCGGTTCAATCTATTTTCAAATCGGAAAGTGGATTGACATCGGCAGGGTGATATATCCGAATGTGACAGTATCTGCAGATCTACCTAATGTAGGAGTTTCATTATGTAATAATCTCCAAACCACCTGTCTATAACCGCGAAAACGCTCTGGGGCTCGTGCGCTTGTTTGGATCTGAAAGAGTCTAGAGCACCATGGCTAGGTCAATTATCAGGATGGCTTCATTGAATAAATCATTCAACTTGTAGCTCTGTCTTGGGGAGTACTGTGAATACCGCCTTGGCCGTGACTTGTGGAAGGGTCTGGACAAACTGAAAACGATGTCATTATTATCACTAAGGAAACACAATGAGCAGTCTCACCATGTGTCCACCGTTCTCAATCCATTGCACACTGGTAGGTTTTTTGCCAGTCATAGGCTCAGGGTCTGTCAGTCCTGAATACATCTTCGGAGAAAACAGTGCTGAGCTCTGTCTCCTTTGTATTGGTAACCTTGCATGAGATGTTCGCTCGTTGAAGGGCGAAATATCCTCTCCACATACCTAGGATCACTCTCCTTGCTTAAGATGAGGTGGACAGGAGGTCCTTCTCGATACAACGCATGAAGTATATCAAGTGCAGCTTCATGGTGTTTACGGGCACGGAGAAAGATCTGGAAACAACATTGAAAGATAGAGGACAAGGACTGGACGAATGGACAAACTGCTTCATGTGCTCTGCTGCAAGATAAAGTTACGCCAGAAAAGGTCCACGGATCGGGGTACCGACTGGCTGGGTGGTCACGCAGCGCTTTTTCCTGGTTATTCGTCACGTCAAATCCCTGGGTACAAGAGAGCAAACACTACCGTGAAGAGACGTAAAGCACGAGGGTGCCAGTATCGGGTTCCAGATTGTTTAGCAAGGTCTTGATATGCAGCTTCGCGGCTAGCCCAAGTATCTCTCTTGCTCCAGGCAAGCCGGCTCATTATTCTCAGCGTGCGATCTTCGTGGGGCGAGTTCTTTGTAATCGCAGGATCCAAAAGGATAAAGGAGATAATGGGGAGGACCATTCGCAAAGAGTAGAGCAACACACTTGCAGCGATGTATGAGCTCTTCTAGGCTTCGACCCAAGAAAACGGACCTCACAGACAGGTTCCTCCCTGACTATGGCCCAGACCTACCAATTGTCGCTGGTGGAAATTTACACTTTCAGGCTGAGATTCAAGGAAGGAAAGCACCCCGCGTGGGTATTCCCAACCGTCCCCTGTTCAACATCAATCAGTAAAAGGTGAGATATTGAAATGATTAAAAGTGAATTACATTCTTCAGAGAAGTGTGAGGCGATTTCTTCTTCGTTCAAGACCGCGCTCTCTCCATGGTTGGGGCACTCTATATGCATTGAAAATAAGCTTCCAAAGGAAACAACAGCAGCAGCAACTGAACCTATGGACCATGCTTCCATAATCCTTGCTTCACTATCACCATCGCCGTCAAGAGCAAATAGATATTCAAGCAGTGGTTCCCACGTTTCCTACGTGTTCTAGTGAATATAAGTAGCAAGTTTTCTTGCTCGTACCTTGTGTGTTCCTGTCGCATGAGTAACGATTAATGTCAGGCCAGATGTCGGTGGCTTGTCTGGGATATAACGAGTAGCGGCAATTCGCAAAGCACCGTGTGGTCGCGGGTCGTGGATGTGTGAGCTGACTCTCATCGTGAACAGCAGAGCAAGAAAGGCATGGGATTCCTTGGAAGTAGGGTTACATATCGGGGCAACCCCGCGCTTGAATGAAATAGGTTTGGCATCTGACGGTGCCTTGCTGTCCTCACGTTCCAGGGGTAATAATACCACCAACTACGTCAGAACGAAAATCATGTGAACAGTGAGTGTTAATAGTTCATGTATATCAATAATACTCAAATTGCACTGATTCTCTCATCGCTGGTACTCTCGACCCGGAGTTTGTAATGTAACCACCAATCATAACAATCAACTCTTCACTGGTGAGATTTAACTCTGTTTTTTTTTTATCTACTTTTTTTAAAGACAAATTTGGCCTGAACATCCCCTGTGAGAGTTAGTGCGATCGCAGTTTCAAAGCGCTTTAGGAAACCGCCAGATAACGTTCGCCATATCTTTGTTCTGGCATCATTAATGGCGTTGCCTTAGAACATGATGACAGCAAGGCGGCGCCGTCAGATGGCGACGCCTTTGGCAGTTTCCACCCTTCGAACATGCCGAACCCCCAAATAGTAGCCGTGCTCTGACCGAAGGAGTGAAGGTGCAGCATGGTAGCTCCATCATATGCACGTCAGCAGCCAGGCGAGTGCGAGAGGGATGACCCAGTGGCCGTCTTTGCAAGGGGGCTGTATTGTAGTAGCAACTAGGGTCACCCAAACCACCTTCAAGAGAGGTGATGCCATCACCGTGTAGCACATGGTACTTCATTTTTATCTCCTTGATGTTTTCCATAGCTTACATAGCATGTATAAGGATAGAATAGGTGGCCATAACTCCTCAGTTTCCACATTGAGTTTTCATCACCATAGGTATGGTAATATATCTTAACTTTTCATACTGAGCTTATTCTAGCAGGTTGGCCTAGCAGCCAGCTTTCCAAGAACACTATCAGCCTAGCAGCCAACCTCCAAGGCTAAAGTAAACGGGCGTCAGCCAAGGTATTTCTGTTGGCCTGTTAGTGTGAAACAATGTTCATAAGAAAGGAAGTGGTCATCTGGGTTTATCGAGAAAAGTCTGGTAAATGTTAGAGACAAAGGTATGATTCAATTTGGAAGCAGTGATCTGGGAGGATTCTTTGTCATCTCCCTTATAATCTGCCTAATTGACAAGGTAACTTATAGTAGTAAGGATCAGTTGAGTTTGGAATTAAGGGATTTAGATGTCTCATATTCAATTCTCCATCCATCAGTAATGACCAGAGCAGGCAGAAGTTGGATGCAATTCATTTTGGGGCTGGCATTTTCAGAATAGATCCATGTATGATAAGATGATAAAGCCTATGTTTTCTGGAAGTTAGATGGTGAAGAAATTGTTTCCTACTTGTAGGTTTCTATTATAGGGTCCTGAAAACCTTCCAGAAAACTTCTTGGAGGGATGGATTGTACAGATGTATTCTGCCTGATGATAACCTTGTCTCAAACTTTCATGTTCAGATCTAGAGATTGATACTTGCTAGCAGAAGTCTGGTGTCATTTTTAAACATTGGAAAATATATGCTGGAGTCACTGATTGAGTTTGTTCAGGGTATTAACAAAGTCTTATGTCTAGAAAAAAGCAAGATCATATTTGGAATTGTTAAGTGCCAATGTTGTGTGATCTGAGCACTAATTTAATAACACCTTGAACATAATACAGACACAGTTTGGCCTGGTCCAATGAGCCAAGTGGACATGGCTGGCTTCAATATACTCTTGTGTTGCACCCTCTCTCCATAAGGCCACTGGATTTTAGAAGGTTGTTTGGGAGAGGACTGAGAATGTTGGTACAAAATGTGGATAATGGACTCAGAGAAAGAGGAGATGTATAAGTCTTAGTTGATCTTCTGAATGGAAAATACATACATGAGGGTGTGCTACTTTTATAGTCAAAGAAATAGGAATGAATGACCATGATATATAACAGGGTAGCATAAGAAATGTATGTAAAATAAAAGAGCAGGGAGATGAGATATGAAGAATGGTCAAGTATGACTGTACATAACTGAAATATACCAAAGTGAAGTGAAGTGAGGTATAAAAGAATAAGTAAAGTAAAAAGAATGGAAGATGGAGTGAACTAAATAGAAGTAATGAATGTACCAAACTAGACCAATGTACTATGTGAGTTGTGAATTGCCTTGATAACTTATACAAAGAATTAGATGTTAGATATTCAGTTGATATGACCAAGTGAACTGAGGCTCAGTATCATATACTTAACAGTACCTCCCTCCTAACAGCCAAACCCATAAAGCCAGTAAGCAGAGTTTGAAAAATAAGGTTTCAGACACCTTTATGATATAAGAGCTTGTTTGGGGGTTTAATTTCCCATGGACTCTTCCCATCACCACCATCATCATCAATCCACCAGCCAATCACCACCCCTGCATTATAATATAATGGGCAGTGAATCAGATGAAGAAGCCTGGGTCATCTGAGAAATGCTGGAGAAGAGAGTATGTCATCAGCATGAGCAAGAGGATGTGGAGAAGGCCCAGCTGGCTGCCAAGGCTGAGGTGAAGTGTCTTGCTGAACTTAAGGTGAAGGAGGAGGTTGAGCTAGAAGTGAAGCAAATCACCAAGGCAAAGGCAAAATAAGAGGCCAAGGTGGAAGTGAAGTGAATTGCTAAGGTAAAGGCAAAATAAGAGGCTGAGGTGGAAGCAAAGCAAATTACCAAAACAAAGGCAAAAGAAGAGACCAAGGTGCAGGCAAAATGAATTGCTAAGGCAAAGGCAAAAGAAGAGGCAAAGGTGGATGTAAAGCAAATTGCTAAGGTAAAGGCAAAGAAGAGGCCAAGGTGAAATGAAGTGAATCACAAAGGCAAAGGTGAAAGAAAAGGCTAAGGCAGAGGTGAAGCCAATTACCAAGGCAAAGGTGAAAGGAAAGGCCGAGGTAGAAGTGAAGAAAATTACCAAGGAAAGGGGGAAAGAATAAGTGGAGACAGCCCAAATGAATGAGGAGGAGGAGGAGGAGGAGGAGGAGGAAGCTGCCAAGGTAGTGAAGAAGGAGGAGGAGCATGTAGGAGCCAAGAAGAAGGAGAAAGCTGAGCAGGTATATGCCCATGCACTCCACAACCTCCAGCTCATGAAATAGGTCCACCAGTAGAATGCCAAGAAAATGGATAAGGTGAAGGAGAAGGAGGTGCCCAAAGTGAGTGGATCAGGAAGTAGGAGGGAGAAGGGTACCAAAGGGGTACCAAAACCAAAAGGATGCAAGACCCCAAAGGTGAGTAGTGTCATGTTTATTATTATTTTATGATTTTTATTGATTTCTTTTAAGTCAAAAATGACCAAGGCAGGCCAGTGAGACTGAAGGTCTACTGTACAAGATGTGCTGATGAAGGCAGGAGTTCTGTCATATTCCAGAGGCAGGCATGGCTTGCACACAGTGCAACATGGTCAAAATCAAATCAAATCTCACGGTGGGTCATGTCAAATGGAGCAGCAAAGAGATAGAGAATTTGGATGATGCAGCAGAGGGAATAGGAGTGGGTATTTCCAAAAAGAAGGCAAAGATCATGGGGGTTTGGCCCATGACCAAGGCACTGGCAGTGGAAATGCCAACAAAAGTGAATGCCATCTTGGACCAACTCACTAGGGCCATAGAGGCCCAGAATAATCTCCAACAGGAGAAAAACAGGCTCCTCAGATGAATAGTGAATGCTCAGAAGTGGGTGGGTTGGTGGCACAGGAGGCCTCAGTCAAAGACCTATTCGCCCAGTATGAGTGACTGGGCGAGGGGTTTGGGTCAGGTCAGTCCTGAGGATGGGCTGACTGGGGTTCAAGGAGGTTTGGGAGACAAGGATGGGGATGAGGAACCGAGGGAGAAAGAGAAAGAGGTGGAAAATAATGAGGGAGAAACAATGAAAGAGCAAAATAGTTTTTTTTTTGTATAATTTTTTCTTTTTTGTTTTCTTTTTGAATAAATTTTGGTTGAAACTAAATGAACCAAAGCGAGAAAGAAGAGAGAACAGAAGCAAAGATAGAGAGACTGAGAGAGAAAAAGACAAGTGAGACATGCTGAGAATCGGGGTGTCTTGGTTGGTTTGGTTGAAATGAACATAAGAGAGAAATGATCAACTGAAAAATGAAAAAATAAAGAGACTGAGATGGGTTTTTGGAAGCAGATTGGGAGATGTAGAATAGAAACCTGTATCTAGAGAGACCATTAATAACTAATAAAGGAGTCCATGCAAGTGCAAAAGAATATGGGACCCAGATTCGGATTAAGGGGACCCTGGTTCTGGCTTAGCAGAGTAGGCAGAGTGGCACAGGCTCCTCTTAGTGCTTACAGAAGTCTACGATCAATGTGTGTTCGGTTCATTGTGACTGTCTCAGTTCAGTCGTGCCATTCATGAAAGATGCACACAAAGGTTATAGAAAGACTGGAGATTGATGTTCCAGTACCTGATGTCGGTAATTTGCAATGATATTTGCAACTGCCTAGCTGGAAAAAAAGAGAATTTACAATTGAAAACCCCAAGATTTAAAACTGGGTGACTCATGAACGAGTAGTGCCATAGCTGCATTCAGAGAAGCGTCACTGCTTTCCCATGATGGTGATAGCCCGGAACAAGTGCAAGTGAGGTAACTCACACCCTCAGGTTTAGAGCTCTAGCGAACAAAGTCTTGACGTAACCATATGGCTGAACATCAGTCTAGAGGCTTACTGTCGACTGAGGTACCCTCGCTCTAACTCTCGAGCTCCACCGCCCAAACCAGCGTGCATTGGAATTTGGGGATTCAATCCATGGTACTGGGTACGATTATTATTTTTAGATAACGAGAAACAACCTCCGTTGAGTCTGAAATAGGACCCGAGGTCGGCTATATCGAACAGCTCAACGTGGGTCCAAAAGAGTCAATGGCGAATCTCCACATGGCAGTCCCTTCTGGAGTTGTGCGTGTAATGAGAACTCATAAATACGCTGAGAACCTGTGACACAAACACAAGAGATCAAAACTTCGCATGGCCTTCAATTGGGTCTCAGGTCGAGCTTGCTGGCCAAAAAAGCAAAAGCTGCAGCAGAATGTGCTGTGTCAAACACTGGTGAGTCATTCTTGCTGCTCCGCCTTGGCTCCCTGTCACCATCACTGTAATCAACAAAGAAAAAAGTTGATCATTGGCTGTTGGAAAATATTATGGTCCTCCTCCCATGAACCAAAATCCGAGATTGATTCAACCCTTCCCAGCTGGAAAACCTAAGAGACACTAAGATCGTTCCCCTACCATTGACCTATCATCGTCATACAGCTACACACATGACAGATCTCTCAACATTTTTCCAAAAAAAAGATCAGTGTCATCGATTCCGGGCTATGCAAATACTGTCGAAGACACAGGTCCCTATTACACTATCTGAAGCACAGCCAGAAGTATACCGAATGGCCGGAGATCTGAAAACAGAATGAAGGAAGGGGGGAAACTCCTTTCCACGTCTACTTGGTATCATACATACAAATGACCGAGGTTTTCAACTACTATTCTGACATTCAATAAGACCCTACACAACCCTAAGCCTTTTTGCACCACTATTCTGCCCCCCTGACAGCATTGAAAATCTATATGGAGACTCTCAATCAATGTTCAGCTCATGATCTCCGACCAGGGCTCCACCTTCTTGTGCTTCCCCAGCCCCAGTCTCTCTGTCATAGACCTAATCTACACACTTTATGTCCTCACCATATCCATGGATCTGAATTGACGGCATATGGAGTTCTTCCTGGCGCTGGGGAACCAATGTTGGAACCACTCCACAGCAACTGCCAATATTCAGAGATCCAATCATCTTCCAAAAAGCGCGGCAGGGTTATAACAACGTTTCCTGTCCTTAAGGGGACGGGCACGTTCGTAGTTGCTTCTTTAGCTAGATGTCTTCATGATTTCTATTTGAATTCTAGTTGCGTTAACGATACATAAATCAGTGCCAAATAAACGCCTAAAGCTTCTAGCATCCAAATAGAATCTCTCTCTCCAATTCTTTTTGTGTGTTTTCCCATGCGACGGCGTTAGTCAAGATCAGTTCTCAAAGAGAAGAGGTAGGTAACTCTATTATTCTGGTGAGGAGACACCTCTGGCAAGACACCGCTCACTGGCACCACAATCATGGCACATGATTGTTCTCAACCATTGTTTTCTTTCTCAATGATGTGGGGAACAGCATTGATACAGGTGTGATTTCACTCAGGCATTTGTGTCCCATGACCCTGATCCATTTCTATTTCATTTCCACTTCTTGTTGTCCTCCATTTTTGGGCTTGCTTCCCCATTAGGATTACAATAAGCATTATCATGTATATATACTTCCAGAGTTCCATTGTTCACTGTGAGCAAGACACGTGACTCTGGCTGGCTGTCGGGATGGGTCACTTGGGTCACTTCCCAAAGTCTTTGCGCCCCCCACGAAGCTTGCAAGTACTTTACCGTGACATGTCGAATGCAGATGTTGGAATGATTTAACCGGCATTTGTCCGTGTGGCATTGGTTTGTAATTCAAGGTTTGTAATTCGAGGTTTGTAATTCCTTATCTGTTTGCAACGAGCCACTACCTCCGCTCAAGCCAAACCCTTATCTTTTCCTCAGTCTTTGATCAGCACCACCGAAATCTCAATACCAGGGTGCCACGATGGATAGTTTATGCGTTCCCGGTGCTCGTACAGCCCCACAAGGTACTGCCATTTGCGGGTTCGCTATTGACTCTTTGGACTAGGTTGAGCCGTTAGATACAACTGAGCTCGAGTCGTGTTTCAGACTCAAGGGAGAAGATCAGTAGTCCTCTGAAAACCACAACGGCACCAAGTTCCACGCATTGAATTCCAATTTGCAGCAAGCTGGGCTGTGTTGGTTCTCAAAACTTGACTCAATGCGATGTACCTCAGTCAGCAGTCCAGCTCTGGACCGATTTTCAATCAAATTGACCCATCAAGACTTTGTTCGCTAGAGCTCTAACCACGAAACTGGCAGCTGCCTCAACTGAACTCTGGAGTGTTGTTCCATTCATTTGTCAACATGGGAAAGCAGTGACCATTCTCTCAATGAAGCCATAGCAAGATTCGTTCGTAAGTCACGCAGTTTGAAATCTTGGTGATTCGAATAATAGATTCTCCATTTTCCAGCCAGGCAGTTGCAAATATCACCCAAGGTCACTAAGGTCAGGTCAAATATATCGAGCGAAGTACTGGAAGGTCAATCTCCTCTCTTTCTACAACGTTTTTGCACAGCTCCGCCATAAAGATCTATGTGGTTTAGAACCGCAACAGAAAAATTCGATATAGCACTGCTGTCCGGTTGGTATCAGTTGTTGGCGTCATTGTCATTTGGTGAATGGTACCAACAACTGATACCAACCGGATAACAGCACAATATAGAATTTTTTTGTTGCGGTTCTAAACAACATGGACCTTTCCAAATGATATTGTCAAAAATAAATAAATTCCCATGCAGAAAACACCATACATGGATGAGAACGATACTTCGTACTTTCGTCATTTACTCTTGCATTCCATGGTGTGTACGACTTGTATCATCGTTTGCCTGCTAAGCGCGAAATATGATGAAGATGCAACAAAGTACTATTTCATTGATCTCTGTAGAATAAGGTCAGTAATCACATGAAATCAGTATTTATACACTAGTAATTGGATCCTGGAAGTTGCAAATGAGACTGTCCGAGCTCTTAGATCACTGGATCAACACCCTCAGTTGTATTACCTTCCGTCTCGTATGTCTTTCTCTCTACTCCATGACTCGCAAATTGACGAGGTGCAGGATTGTAACCCTGACAGTCACTGTAGACAGTGAACGCGAATTTCAAGGAATATTCACGGCATATGACTGACAATGCAACATATCCGTCATACTTCTCATCCATGTATGGTGTTTTCTGCATGCAAATTTATTTATTTTTGACAATAACATTTGAAAAGGTCCATTTCATTTAGAACCGCAACAAAAAAAATTCTTTATAGGACTGCTGTCCGGTTGGTATCATTCGTTGGCGTCATTGTCATTTGGTCAATGATACCAATAACTGATGCCAACCGGATAACATCACAATATAGAATTTTTTTGTTGCGGTTCTAAACAACTTAGACCTTGATGATGGAGTTGTGCAAAAACATTGTAGAAAGACAGGAGATTGACGTTCCAGTACTTTGCTCTGTCTGCATAGGTCCATGTTGTTTAGAACCGCAACAAAAAAATTCTATATTGTGCTGTTATACGGCTGGTTTTAGTAACACCGTCAGTTGTATTGCCTTCCTTTGGTGATATGCTGTCTCTATGTCTTTCTCGGTACTCCATGACTGGTAAATTGAGGAGGTGCAGGCTTGTAACCTTCACAGTCGCTGTAGAAAGTGAACACGAATGTCAAGGAATAACCACGGAATATGACTGACAATGCAACATATTCATCATACTTCTCATCCATGTATGGTGTTTTCTGAATGTGAATTTATTTATTTTTGACAATAACATTTGAAATGGTCCATGTTGTTTAGAACTGCAACAAAAAAATTCTATACAGTATAGTAGACCTCCTTGATACAGGATACCTCCTTGATACAAAATGATTTTCC
>QLPG01002487.1:1042-11500 GCA_003314385.1 Gomphus sp. MG54
ATTTGGCTGCTTCCTTTGTAGCCCATTTGGCTGCTTCCTTTGCAGCTGCCACAGCCACCCTGTCATTGGCTAGCCTCTTTATCTTGGCTGCTGTAGAGTTGCTCTAAGTAATTAATACCTAAAAGCCTGTGTGCACTGGTCCTTCTCTGGTGGGGTCTAGTACAGTCACAATAAGGAAGTCCACCAATAAACATCTAAAAACCTTGTCTACTACTCCTGAGGGGCCTTAGAATGAGTCAGGGGACTGAGTCATCTCAGAGTATTTCCAGGTCACAGGCAACATATCTTCCACAATTTCTCCAGTATTCAATCCAAGGATAGGGGTCTGGGAGTAGGAGGACTAATGGGTATACGGTCGTGCACTCTCATTTTGTATTTAAGAGTGAGTCGAATGGAGTGGGTAGAGTAATCAGAATGGGATGGTACCCTGAACTCTGCCTTGTATTCCACTCTACTCCTATCACAATATGCTGGTCTAGACATCATTCCAAGAAATATGTATGGTTCTTGGCTTTCTGAGAAATAGACTGCATCTCCTATCGCATATGACTGAGTATAGATTGGATGAGATCTTATTCTGAGTGAGAAATGTGTTAGGGGAGGTACACAAAGATAATGATGTGTTAATGGTTTTGCCTGTATATGTATGTCCTGGGTGTTGTAGCATTGTATGGGAATAAGCTCTGAAGAAGACATGATGACAAATTGATAGTCTGAAGATTGGAGTACTGAATAGAATGGTTGGCTATGTGATGTGGTGACAGTGAAGGTGATATGGGATGAGCGCTGTCAGAGTCTAATTTGGAACATGGTTGAGATCGATCGCTGTACTGTCACCACCTTGGCCACAGCCTCCTCATCCTCCTTCCATTTTCTCTCAGCTTCCTCTTCCTCCTGCTTCTTTTTGGCTTTGGCCACCTCTTTGGCAACCCACACAGCCTCCACCTCCTCCCAGTCCCATTGTCACTTGGCCTGCTGCTCCTGCATTTGGCCATCCATTTGTCGTCTTCATCTGTTTTTTAGCCTATTTTTTTGTGTGGTTACTAATAGGAGCATTGTGATTTGGTGAGCAATTTGATGAAGACATGTTGAGGGTGCTAGATCCCAAACTTCTGCATGATATCACTTCAGGTGTCCTAAACCCTATTTTCAATCTCAGCCTACCAGCTTCATGGGATCAGCCGCTAAGGGGGGGATACTGTCAAGTACATGTACTGAGTATCCGGTAACTCAGCAATACTGACCAACTGGCCCTTACCCACACACCAGTGACAAGTCTTCCATCACTGGTTCATAGCCCCAGCTTGGTACATTCGGTACATCATCTGGTTCACCACACTCATCCCACACCCTCCATCCATCACTATCCCCTCATTACTCATCCCTTCCCTTACCTGTTTCCCCTAGGGACAATTGTTATTTGTTTATTATTCGGTCATGGCCCTATTGTTTTATCTTTGGCCAATTCCATTGTTCTATTTCATCCACTCCCTTATTATTCTATTCTCAGCCATATTTCATTATTCTATTCTCGCCTACATTTCTTATTCTATTCTTGATCACTGTGGACAATACCTCCACATGATTCTTCAAACCTTATTGTTCTCCATTCTTTATGCCACCCTGTTCCACATCTTGCTTCTTAACCTATATAAGTGGCAGATGTATGTAGATAGTTCCTCACTCTGAATATCAACTTGGTTTAATTCCTCTCATCTCCCCCTCTTTAGTCTAAAGTCCTTTACTTGGGCTGACACTCTTGGCACCCTCCCAGGTCTTTCTTCAGTCTAAATTAGTGGCCCACAGGGAAGAGCAGGGCACAACGCAAGAGCACATTGAAGCCAAGCCACCTCAAACGGTCTGTAGGACTTGACTGACTCCCATCCACAATATCGGCATTTGTCAGGCACCGGTACTGCTGACGATGCATGGGCTGAGCATTATAGTAATAGTGCTGGCTTCACGATGCTGGCAGGAAGCGGCCAAGTCCTGCAGGCCAGTCATAGTGGCTTGGCTTCAACGTGCTCGTATGTTACACCCTACTTTCCATGCATGCCACTGATTTGGGACAGAAGAGATACCCAGGAGAGTGCCAAGAGTGTCAACCTGAGTAAAGGACTTTAGACAGGAGAAGGGAGGACAAGAAGGCGTAAACCTAGTTGATTTCCAGAACAAAGAACCATCTACATACATTCACTACTTATATAGGTTAAGAAGTGAGATGTGGAACAGGGTGGCACAAGGAATGGAGAACAATAAGGTATGAAGAATCATGTGGAGGTATTGTCCACAATAATCAAGAATAGAACAAAGGAATGTAGGTGAGAATAGAACAATGAAATGTGATCAAGAACAAAAGAGTGAGTGAGAATAGAACAATAGAGAGTGGCCAAACATAAAACAATAGGGCCACTGCCAAGTGACAATGAATAGTGAGTGTCCCAAGGGTAAACAGGCAAGGGGAAGGACAGGGAATAAAAGAATAAATAAAGAATAGGAGGGTGGGATAGGGATAATGAACCAAATGATGAACTGAATGTACCGAGCTGAGGCCACACACTGATGAGGGATGATATGGGTAAGGGTTGGTTGGTCAGTACTGCTGCGTAAATCAGAGCATGGTATCATGGACTTGACAGCATTACCGAGACTTAATGTTATAGCCCATGTTGCCAAACAAACCCTCATTAAACCCCACAACCACATGCACTGTTTCCGGGACCTTTCCGATTGCTCAAGACTGAATAACCGATTTCCGGATGTCCGACATACATTCCGAGGTTCCGCGATTCTGAACCTCTGAAGATTCCGAAGTCAAGGTTCCGTTCCTTTGATAGATGATGCACAGGATCATCACATACCTCACTCCTTGTTCTTCTTTTTATATTGCCCCTTGTACTCTCTCCCCCCCCTTGTCTTTACTCAGTCAAAGATAGTACAAGAACTAGACATGTATATAAGCCACCAGTCGACTGGACTATTTGCCAGTATGAATATCGACTTAATTCTGCACCGTAGTTTCTGATTAGTTCCGGTAAACTTTCCAACTTTCCGAAATTAGAGACAGACAATCGAGGAGGGCACAACACATAAGTTGAAGCCAAGTCCCTTGGACCTTGAACCACTCGTATCACCCTATACCGAGAACAGTCCCAAGACCCCTGGCATTTCCGACTTCCAATCGCCCGATTCCGACCATGATCCCAACCCTTGAGCTCCCACTCTCAGAATATGAATCCCCCTCAGAAACCACTTGGAACCCTCCGAAAACCCTTCCGGAAGTCTCTAGCTAAGCGCTGACACGCGGATTTAATACTTAACAGAGACATGGATTCAGGATGGTATAAGGGATGGGGAACAATAAGGTATGGAGACCATGTGAAAGTATTGTCCACAATGATCAAGAATGGAATAAGGGAATGTAAATGTAAATAGAACAATGAAAATAAGATAATAGAAGTGTGGCCAAGAATAAGATAATAAAAGGTGACCAACTATAAAACAATAGGGTCATGGCTGAGGATAAAACAATGAAGAAATGTCCCAAGGTGGAGCAGGCTGAGAAATAAGGAATAAAAGGGTGGGGATTAAACAATAATGAATGAGGAAGAGTGGATGAAGGACAGGAATGTGGATGGTGAGTATGCCAAGCCGAGGCTGATGTACCAAGTGACTTGTATGCGGTTTTGGTCACTTGTGCATGGACATAGACTGATTGCTCAGTCAGCACTGCCAAGTTACTGAATACTTGGTACACGTACTTGACACCCACACATTGTTGGCATTCTCAGTGCCTGACAGAAAACTTACAACATAATATAGTGAGCTCTGGCATCCACCGGCACTTCATGTAGGTTTGGCATGGCAATGGTTTTCTTCCCAAACTGCTGGGCAGGTCACTCCAAAAGCATTTCAAGACACACTTAACACAGAAATTCTTCCTAGCCTCTCAATCACTCCAAAAAATCTAATTGGTCTTTGCACTTCATAGGGTGGCACCACAAGGCTCTTAAAAAGGGGGTTTATATGGATGGCCATGAACGTACTGATGTGGTTGAGTACCGCAAGAACATATTTTTTCCACTGAAGGAGAAGTACCAGAAAAGAATGGCCAAGTGGGTCCAGGATGAGGGATGTATTCAGGAGTGGGATATATTTGGGAGTGGGATATATTCAGGAGTGGGATGTATTTGGGAGTGGGTGTGATTATAGGGTCAGGAATAGAGTATCGGGATGATGATGTAGGGTCAGGATGGATAGGAATTAAGGTCAGGATGGAATTGGGTGTGGTAAAATGTAGGGGGTTTTTGTGAGAGGGATGTCTTCAGGAGGAAAGACTGTGCAGTTTGAAGTGTATCTAGCTAGTTGCTACCCCCCCTTTTTATGTAGATGTCCCAATGTCTACTAAGAGTGCTGGCCTCAAGGCAAGGAAATGGAAAAGAGTGGTAAGAGCATATTCATGTGAATATATGGAGCAGATGAAATAAGAACGGATGGGGATGGATGGAAGAGACCTTGGCCAAATATGCCAAATGGTGCCACTGACCGAGAGGTCCTAGCTAAAAAGCTTGCCAGCTGTTCTGGTATACAATCATGCACAAGACAGTTGCATTGACTAGGGCTATTGACAGAGCTTCCAGCAATGGAATAGGATCCTGGGTGAGGCTTTTGGAGCAGTGGCAAGTGCTGACTGGATCAAGGCCATCGGGACACACCTAAATGTGTTAGTGATGTGATGGAATGTACTGTAATACTGCCCAATACCCTGTTAATCAATGGATTATAGTAGGTGAGCAAGTTGTGACCAAATTTCGCTGACTGATGAAACTAGTGACATGACAGATGGATGGGTGGACTGAGATTGTCCTGACAGAAGATCTAGTAGACATGTCTATATATTCAGTGATAACCGAATTAGCAGTACTGGATCAAGAATTCTAAAGGAAATAAAATAAATGGGTAACTATGAACAGATGCTGATACAATCAAGCATGCAAGGTGGGTTACTGAGAATTTTTGGCATCCAATTGGATGATAGAAGGAATTAAAAGGAAAATAAGGAGACATAGGAGCATTGATCTAAACCTCACTACTAGCATCTGCCAAGTCAATGCAACTCTCAGTGTGCTTAGAGGCTAACAGGTGGCAGACTACTCTTTGGTCACCATTGCTGGGTCCTCAGCATTGACGTCTGAGGCATCAGCTGCCTGGGAGATGGAGTCAGGAGTGGTAGTCATGTGGGCCTTGGTTGCCTTGGGGCATTCGGCAACCTTGTGATTACTGGTGGCATAGAAGAGACACAGGTTGTTGTCCATGCATCTTTGTCATTTGGTTGGGAGAAGCTTGCCATCCTTGGTGAGGGTCTTAGTGTACTTGGGTGGATTGGGCTGAGGCATTTGTTCTTAGACCTATCCTTACTGCTGTTATCATTGCTGTTATTTTGCTGGCTGTTGACCAAGGTGGACCTGTTGCCAGGCTTGTCCAATTTCATATCTTTCTTTGGCTCATTACTTCCCTCCACAGACTGCTCAGCCCTTCATTCCCAATACCTCATGTTGATCCTTTGAACACGATTTTGAAGTTCATTGAGTGTATGGGGCTTGTCAAAGTAGATCAGGCCATCCTTGATGTGTTTTGGTAGTGCCATATATGCCTTGTGGAGGAGAGTGTTGTCATTGTAGTCAACAAAAGCTGTGAGTCTATAAAATTCCACAAAAAACCTAGTGGCTTTGTGGTTATCCTGTATGGTTAGCTTTTAGAGAGCCATCTTGGCATCAGCTCTTTCGTCCCAAGAGCCAAAATTGATCTGTAACTCATTGATAAAAAGCTCCAAATTGCTGGTCTAGTAGGGTTCCATATTGGGGTTACCCATCAGGCAAGGCTGAGCTGTTCCTTTCAGGTAGGAGACCATGTAATTGACTTTTTGCCTGTCATCAGGGAACAAGTTAGGCCGGGTGTGGAAATTCATTCTGAAGAGGAAGATGAAACCCTTTAACTTCTTTAGGCTGGTCCCATTGAAGGATTCTGGTTCTCGAATCCTGGTGGCTTGACTGTCCTTTAGGTGATTCCAGGCAGTTCTGCTATGTTCAAGAATGGCATTTAAAAGGTCATTATTGTTGGCCAGGTTTATGGGGGCCCTGGCCCTAGGTGGCCTGGCTTGTGGAGCCTGTCTGTCCTGTGAGGCTAGCCTGGCTCAGGGAGCTTGCCTAGCTTGTGGTGGTACAGCCATGGGCTGAGGTGGTGTGGCCACAGGTTGATAGGGTGCAACTGTGGGTTTAGGAGGTGTGGCTACCGGAGTGTAAGGAGGTTCAGGTGTGTTTACCTGCCAATTTTGCTGAGGCTGTTCCTTGGTTTCAGCATCTGCATCATAGTGTACCACACTGGGTTCATCCTCTGCCAGATGGGGTTCTTGATCATCATTGTCATAGTCTGCATATTCAATGTCGTTGTCGACTACCTCTTCAATGCATGGCTCTTGCTCAAAGGGGGAGGCAAGGCACCGCAGTTCAATTGCCGGCAAGGTGTAACCGATGAGAAGGGGTGGGGTGCCAGAGGCCTCACACTCCCTTCATTGATTTACTGTGGGGGTGAGCCTGTTATCTTCAGTATGGGCTGATGATCTAGTATGGGGAGGCATGATTGTAAGAACTGAAAAGGCATGGGAGCAGTGTCACTCTGAATATACTGTTAAGTCTTGGCAATGCTAATATTGCAGATGGGAGTCAGTCAAGTCCTGCAGACCGTTCAAGGTGGCTTGGCTTCAACATGCTCTTGCATTGCACTTTGCTCTTCTATATAGGCCACCAAATTAGACTGAAGAAAGACCTAGGAGGGTGCCAAGAGTGTTGGCCCAAGTAAAGGACTTTACACTAAAGAGGGGGAGATGAGAGGAGGTGTTATGGCCTATGCAGCCAAACAAACCCACATTAACCCCCACAACCACCCGCACCATTTCCGGGACCTTTCCGATCGACCAAAGTCTGAACAACCAATTTCCGGATGTCTGACATACATTCTGAGGTCCTGCAATCCCGAACCTCTGAAAGACTCCGAAGTCAAGGTTCCGTTACCTTGATAGCCCATGTGCAGGACCATCGCGTACCTCACTCCCTTGTTTTTTCCTTATACTAACCCATTGTACTCCCTTCCCCCTTGTTTTATGACCGGCAAAGAAAGTACAAGGATAGTCACATGTATATAGTCTCCCACCAGTTTCCGATTCATTTCCGGTAAACTCCTGCCTCCTTTCCGAAATTAGGGACAGACGATTGAGGAGGGTGCAACACATAAGTTGAAGCCAAGTCCCTTCGACCTCGAACACCTCAGTGACCGGATTGAACCATTCTGCGACCTACCCTAAGTTCCCGGCACCTCCGTCCCCCGTCCGTAGTCCGTCCAACTTCCGTCTCGGTCCTTGGCCCCATTACGGACCTTTGCGCTAACCCGGATAACCCCTTCGGAAGTGCTAGCTAAGCGCCGGACACGCGGACTTAACAGTATATTCGTACTCACACTCCTGATTGTCATTAAGCATGAGACCCACCACACGTTCACAAGCCATGCAGACAATCACTCAGGCATCTGCCCGCCACGCATCCATCCCCTGCAGACTACCCAATCCTGGACCAAGCTTCCAGATGCCTCAGACCCCAGCTCACCCCCCGGAACACTCCTCCAATTCTGGACCTTCGAATGCAGATCAACACCTGTATTTGAACTTGACCAACCCGTTCCCCGTGAACCACCCCCCAGCAATTCAACTATCATCGCCACAGGAGATACGGTCCAGCTCAGGACCACCCACAGCAGCGCCGACAGACTCGTCGACACCCCCTCCCTACGCACCACTCCCCACCTTAGGACCCAACGCTGTGGCCGATATCTCCCAGACCCTCGTCATACTGGCAAGTAAATTAGCCAGCCCCAGAAGATCAGCTCCCCGCGCCTCCAAGGCTCGGAATCCGGATACCTTCGACGGATCCAATCCAAGGAAATCACAAGCTTTCCTAGTGCAACATAAACTGAACTTCCGTGACCGCCCTGATGCCTACAATACCGAGAACGTCAAGGCAACCTATGCATTGTCGCACCTGACCGGTACCACGCTGGACTGGTTTGAACCAGCCCATTCTGCCCCCGATGAGCCAGACTGGCTCCAGGACCATGAGGAGTTCATAAACAAACCCAAAACCAACCTCGACCCCCACGACCCAGAAGGAGAAGCCAAAACAGACCTCGAGACCCTCCACATGTGCAATAATCAGCGCATCACGGAATATGTAGCAAATTTCATTCGGCTAACCACCCATGTCCACTGGGGTGACGTCGCATTTTGTTGCCAGTTCTACAACGGACTCCCCGGCAGCATCAAGAACGAGACCCCTAGAATAGGAAAACCCCATTCCTGGTTTCAACTACGTCTCCTGTCCCAATCCATCGGCGCCCGCTACTGGGAGCGACGATCGGAAATTGCCAGAGAACCCCCCTCCACCCAGAACTTCGACCACCCCTACGACAGAGGGAGTACCCCCATGACCACGTATTCGGCCCCTAAAATGGGCAATGAGATGGGCAATGAAGGCCAACCCGCGACCCTGTCCAGTAGCAGGACTACCACAGATTTTTTGTCCAGATTAGGGAAAGACGGAAAACTTACGCCACAAGAACGGCAACACCTCTTTGAATAAGAAACAAAACAAAACAACACATCCAGCCTCTCAGGATTATGACCTCCGTGACCATTGTCGAAAAAGATTTTGACCCCTAGGCAGAAACACTCCGACCATCCGACCCTCCCGAACACCCGTGATCATCTGTCGATAAGTTTCGACCGTGACCCTCTGAGTATTCGTCAGATTTTTAGCTACCAGACACCACACGCTCACCCACCGCGATCTAACAATCGATAGGGTATTGAGTACTACTTTGTTTAGCCTACGTCCGAACTGATTCTTGGCAATATGGAGCCAGCAGTCTTCACTCAGCGCTCAATACGACCCTCCGAAAGCTCCGCTTAGGAAGAACCCTGACCCTCGCAAAATCCCGCACCATTCCTTAGACCGACGGTACCGATTTTCTCACCCTAGACTCCCTTATTATTAGAAAATTAATACGAGCAACTATTCAACAATTTCAACCGAGACTCGAGCCTTGCAGGACATTCCCCGAATCCCAATGACACTACCCCCATCCAGGCGACAACTCGAAGGGATGAACAACGACCCCCCACGACACCATGACCACTACGACACCACGACCACTACGACACCAGCCACAAAAATCTGACAACCATAGGACACCCACTCAAAAAAAAAAAAAAAAAAAGGGGGAGAAAAAGAAAAGGAACAGAGAAACTTCCGAGAAAACGACGATCATTCAAGGACCCTTACGACACCACCAAAACATAAAATTTCATGACACCAACCATACAAACGACTAATCAGCACATTCATTTGATCCACCCAAACCCTCCACGACCTGCACTGAACCCAAATACCCGTCAGAACCACCTGATCAGCGACCTAAACGGATAAGCAGCCAATCCACGTCCTCCAGGAAAGAGGAATCAAGCCCATAATCCACGTACAGGAAAGACATTAACGCGTCGGCAAGGCTCCCCCACAACCTCTCCTCCTCTATGCCAGGCCCGGCGGCTGTCAGGTTGGACATGCGACGATGATAGCGCTCGTAGTAATCCAAGAGTTGGTGCAGGTCCTCCCGGTACTTGTCTAAACGGAATAGATACACAGCAATACGTCCAAGTACCTCCGGACCACTCGTTTCCGTCCCCGACTCGCCAGAGGTTTTGTCTGACTCCAAACCCCGACAAGGAACAGCGCCGGACGGTGTTAACCTCTTATAACAACTCGCTACGGAAATCAGGAAAGAAAAATTTCCGACAAACGCCACCCACCATAAAAATCACGGACCCTAATGGTACGGGCACGAAGAAGGGTCAAATCCCGGTCAAGGGTGTATAGGAAGCACTCCTCACCTGCCTCCGAACCATAGAGAAGAATGTGGAGGGGATCCCCGAGGTTTTCCAAAGATTGCGGATCCATGTTCTCTATCAAGGATAAGCCTCCCCTAATTCCACAAACACCCCCTTATATAGGCAGACGTACAACCAGCGCTTATCAATCAGAAAAATCCCAAGAAACCGTTAGGAAACCCCCGCAGTAATGTCCATCTTAATTACCGCCCAAATTAAAGCTTAGGACCTCGAGGGCTCGGTCCTAGTGGAGGGATACTATTATGGCCCATGCAGCCAAACAAACCCACATTAACCCCCACAACCACCCGCACTGTTTCCGGGACCTTTCTGATCGACCAAAGTCTGAACAACTGATTTCTGGATGTCCGACATACATTCCGAGGTCCCGCAATCCCGAACCTCCGAAAGACTCCAAAGTCAAGGTTCCATTACCTTGATAGCCGACGCGCAGGACCATCGCGTAC
>QLPG01002487.1:11588-25296 GCA_003314385.1 Gomphus sp. MG54
CGGACCTTCGCACTAGCCCGGAAAGCCCCTTCGGAAGTACTAGCTAAGCGCCTGGCACGCGGACTTAACACCCTTCCCCCTTGTTTTATGACCGGCAAAGAAAGTACAAGGATAGTCACATGTATATAGTCTTCCAGTCGACTAGACTGTTCGCTAGTACGAATATCAATTTAGTCTCCCACCAGTTTCCGATTCATTTCCGGTAAACTCCCGCCTCCTTTCCGAAATTAGGAACAGACGATCGAGGAGGGCGCAACACATAAGTTGAAGCCAAGTCCCTTCGACCTCGAACACCTCAGTGACCAGATTGAACCATTCCACGACCTACCCTAAGTTCCCGGCACCTCTGTCCCCCATCCGTAGTCCGTCTGACTTCCGTCTTGGTCCTCGGCCCCATTACGGACCTTCGCGCTAATCCAGATAACCCCTTCGGAAGTGCTAGCTAAGTGCCAGACATGCGGACTTAACAGGAGGTAAACCAAGTCGATATTCAGAGTGAGGAACTATCTACATACATCTGCTACTTATATAGGTTAAGAAGCAAGATGTGGAACAGGGTGGCATAAAGAATAGAGAACAATAAGGTTTGAAGAATCATGTAGAGGTATTGTCCACAGTGATCAAGAATAGAATAAGAAATGTAGGTGAGAATAGAATAATGAAATATGGCTGAGAATAGAATAATGAGGGAGTGGATGAAAATAGAACAATAGAATTGGCCAAAGATAAAACAATAGGGCTGTGACCAAATAATAAACAAATAACAATTGTCCCTAGGGGAAATGGGTAAGGGAAGGGATGGGTAATGAGGGGATAGTGATGGATAGAGGGTGTGGGACAAGTGTGGTAAACCAGATGATGTACCAAATGTACCAAGCTGGGGTCCTGAACCGGTGATGGAAGACTTGTCACTGGTATGTGGGTAAGGGCCAGTCGGTCGGTATCGCCGAGTTACCAGATATTTGGTACGTGTACTTGACAATCTCGCTTCTTAACCTATATAAGTAGCACATGTATGTAGAAGGTTCTTCATTCTGGATATCAACTTGGAATAAGCCGCCTTGTCTTCTCTCCTCCCATTTGAAGTCCTTACTTGGGCTAGTATCCTTGGCACCCTCCTCTTCTTCTGTCAGAAATCAGTGGCACACACGGAAAGTAGGGTGCAATGCATGAGTACATTGAAGCCAAGCCACCCCGATCGGTCTCCAGGACTTGGCCGATTCCTACCAACATTGTAAAGCTGGCACTATTGCAATAGCACTTGGCCAATGCATCGTTGGCATTCCCGGTACCTGACAGTGGGCTGAGCACTATTGTAATAATTCTGACTTCACAATACTGACAGGAATTGGCCAAGTCCTGCAGACCGATCAGAGTGGCTTGGCTTCAACGTACTTGTGTGTTGCACCCTACTTTCCATGTGTGCCACTGATTTGGAACAGATGAGATACCCAGGAGAGTGCTGAGAGTGTCAGCCCAAGTAAGGGACTTTGTCAAGCTTCGGTTACTGACAGACTTCGGTACTGCCGAGGGGTGTTGTCGAAAGGTCGGGCAGACTATGGCCAAGTCCTGCGGGCCAAGAGTAGTGGTGTTTGTCAAGTCCATATACCAAGACCCATCTGCTCGGCAGTACTGACCGAACAACCATCCTAGGCCCACATCCAAGTAACCACGCCGCATGCACATCACTTGGTATGCTAGTCTTAGCTTGGTACATCCACCACCCACACACTTACTCCTTGGTCCATCTCACCTCGGGACTTTCTGTCCTTGTACTATCCTTGGTTACAAGCCTTGTCTTATAGTCTGGCACCCCCTATTGTCCTATCCTTGGGCACGTCCTATTATTCTGTCCTTTATTGTTCTATCCCTGATTTACATTCCTTGTTCTAATTTGACTCATTGTGGACAATAACTGCATGCTCTGCATACCTTGTTGTCCTACATTCCTTATTCCACATGTCGCTTCTTAACCTATATAAGTAGGACATGCATGTACATATTTCCTCATTCTGGGTATCAACTAGGATTAGGCCCTTCTACCTTCTTCTCCTCTGTTAAGTCCTTGACTCGGGCCGGCATCATCAGTATCCCCCCGAGCACCTGTCTGTTGCAAATAGGTGGCACACACGGCAAGTAGGGTGTAACGCACGAGTATGTTGAAGCCAAGGCCACTACTCTTGGCCTGCAGGACTTGGCCATAGTCTGCCGACCTCTTTGACAACACCCCTTGGCAGTGCCAAAGTCCATCAGTACCCAACTCCTGACAGTGTTGGCTTCAACGTACTCATGCGTTGCGCCCTACTTGCCATGCGTGCCACTAATTTGCAACAGACAGATACTTGGGAGGATGTTGATGATGCCGGCCTGAGTCGAGGACTTAACAGAGGAGAAGAAGGTAGAAGGGCCTAAGCCTAGTCGATACCCAGAATGAGGAAGTATGTACATGCATGTCCTACTTATATAGGTTAAGAAGCAACATGTGGAATAAGGAATGTAGAACAACAAGGTATGCAGAGCATGTGGTTATTGTCCACAGTGAGTAAAATTATAACAAGGAATGCAAACTGGGATAAAACAATAAACAATAGAATAATAGGGAATGGGGTCAAGGATGGGACAATAAGAGTACATGACTATAAAACAAGGGTTGCGCACAAAGATAAAACAAGGACAGGGAGTCCCAAGGTGAAACAGACCGGAGGGTGAGAACAAGGAGTGTGGATGGTGGGTGTACCAAGCTGAGACCGGCACACCAAGTATTATGCATGCAGCGTGGACACTTGGTCATGGTCATAGGATGGTTACTCTTTGGCACTGCCGAGTGGATGGGCCTCGGTACATGTACTTGACAGACTTCAGATGGGAGGAGGGAAGACAGGAAGGCATAAACCTAGTTGATATTCAGAATAAAGAACTATCTACATACGTGCACTACTTATATAGGTTAAGAAGCGAGATGTGGAATCAGGGTGGCATAAGACATGGAGAAAACAATAAGGTATGAAGAACATGTGGAGGTATTGTCCACAATGATCAAGAATACAACAAAGAAATGTAAATGAGAATAGAACAATGGAAATAAGATAATAAGACTGTGGCCAAGAATAAGATAATAGAAAATGACTGAATATAAAACAATAGGGTCATATCTGAGGATAAAACAATAGAAAAATGTCCCAAGGTAAAACAGGCTGAGAAATAAGAAATAAACAGGGTGGGATTAATGGATAATGATGAGGGAAGAGTGGATGATGGATAGGAATGGGGAATGTGGATGATGAATGTGCTGAGCTGAGACCGATGTACTAAGTGACTTGTATATGACTTGGTCACTTGCGCATGGAATTAGGCTGATCGTTTGATCAGCACTACTGAGTGAACCAATGCTCGGTATGTGTACTTGACATTTTCTCAAGCCAGTCAAGCCAAGTTTGTAGCAAGGGACACATCATACAGCCCTGCTGCAAGAACCCAGTGACTTGGAATTTATATATCAAAACCTTGCAAGTTGTGAAGGAGAGGCACTGGAAAGGGTGGCTAGAAAATGCCACAGAATATGATGTCTGGTCAGCAGGGCACCCAAGTTTGGAAAAACCCATTATCAGACAATGGCCACTGGGAAGTGTGCACTAATGGTCAGAATGTTTTCAAACTTCCAGAAATGAGTGATAGCCACAATTTTCATGACGATCCGACAATGCACCCTGCACTGAGGACATGAACATGGCTAGTGATGCAACCACAGAAAAGTTACCATATGCCATTGATTTTGTTTGTCCCCTTCAAGACAGGGAGACTATGTAGATGAACTTGGGATGTCTATTGGATTGGTAAAAACAGATATGAATCTTCAGTATTAATATTGCATGTAGGTACAATGCTTCTATTTCCCAAATCTTCCACACCGCTACCATATAGAGTCACACCGATCTGGTAATCAAAGCCTGCCACAGTACTAGTGAATCCCTTGCCAACACAAGGTTGAAGACAAGCCCCAAAGATGGTCATGTCAGACTCTGTGATGCCATGCCATCGCAAAGGCCTGAATATTCCAGGGTAGGTGTTGGGCTTGCAAACATCAAAAATGAGCTGTGAGGTTTTTTTTGACCCCATAAATGCTGATCTTGTTAAACACTCACCCATATCGACCAACTCGAAGATAATGGGTGAACTTTGTGGGTGGTATGATGATCATCTCTTCAACAGGCCGTTTGATTATAATGGGGGTACCCTCTATCATTGTGCATGGCAGCAGGAAAACGGTAGCTGGGACTAGAGATATCGACAGGTCAATCTCATCAGCTACATTGAAAAACTCACCGGAAACTCTCCGAGCTTCTGTGAAACAAGTCTTTTCATTAGTGAGATTTTCAAGTTACCCAATGTTCTTGAATTTTGTCAGCGTATATCCCACAGAGATGCTGTCTCTCCTCTGAACAAAGTTCCAAATCTTGAGACAATAATCCATTACGTGTTTGTATATTTATCCTGTCCATTGAGAAGTAAATCTACGTTGCCGCTAGCACGCTAGCCGTAGTCTGTGTTGTTCAGTAGATGAAATCAAATGTATATTTTCACCTACCATGAATGAACATAAAAGTAAAGGTATCTGCCAACTAATGGATGAAATACAACTCTAAGCAGGAGAATTGTGGTTGTTAATGAAAGGACTTCTTCTTTGCTCCGTGAACTTGTGCCCTCATTTGATGAGGCAACGAGACGTTATAAAATGTGACCCGATCCCTCACTAGCGTCTTGAAACTCTTGCACGTCGACTTCGGATTGACTCCCACGAATCACTGCTTAGTATAAAATTGAAAAAAAACTCCCATACACGCTCGATTTCCCGAACCCTGTATAAGATAAGAGGGTCATCTGTTCAAAAGGTGAATTTGACTCAATTTTTATTTATTTGGAAGTTCAAATGCCCACGGAGGAGAACATTACGAAGCAGGAGTGTTTCTGGGGCCATACGAACGCATAAGATAATTTATTGCCTTCTGATGTTCCAGGATACAAAGCCATCGGAAGACTGAACCCACAACGTCCTTTATCAATAACGAAAAATATAACAAACTTTAAATATCGAATGAAATATGCACGCAGTTTGAAGAAATGTTCACCTTCAACATAAGTTGATTGGCTGGGGGGGTGAAAATTTGGTCAGGATTTTTCCATCCTTCAATTTGTATCATTCCATATACATTTGCTGCTTCGTTGCGAGCGGTCGTGAAGCTGTGTATACCAGTATGAATTTGAAAAATAGGTAAGGCTGTGCAGTTCTTATGGAATGAAGGTGCCACTACTCTTCTATGACGTCACCATATATCTCTATTAGAAGAGGGCAAACTGTCTTCCAGAAGACTACATTCACATGAATAGCACAAAACACTGAAAAAAGTTATGGCATTTACTTGTGAAAAGTTGAATCAAGAGGTTTTACGAGGTGAGTTTTGTTTCATTGCCAAGGAACTAATTAAAAATGTCGATAGAACATGAATAGTAGGCAGCTGAGCCCATGAGGACAGAGACATTATGTGAAATCAAAGAATGCTGGGTGGTGACACACTCTAATAAGACTGAATTTACAGAACAATCAGTTCAATGCATACAGCAGCTGTTCCGATATACATAGCCAATTATTCAAGTTTTCAAAAATTGGTAGGCATGATGGTACCAACTCGACTTGAAGACTCGAACAGCTGCCCATATCCAGAGTATAATTTACTTTCTAATAGAAGTGAGAGATCAGCTTTAGTCTACGTCACAATTATCTCATATTATATATATATATAATGCATGCATAGCGCAGCTAGGATACCTACACCGACGGAGAGAGACGTGAAGAAGTGCATTGCGGGATTGGTACAAAGGTAACGAAGGAATTCGAAATCGTTGGATTCGACAAGTGGCACTGACAGTACCCGGTTGCCTAGTGACTGTGGAATGTTTTGTTCAAAGGTCTGCGGCAGGGGATCCGCAGGACCAAGGTTCCGGTGGGACATGGTCACGGTATCAGCGGAGCATCAGGATCGAGCACATCACCCTACCCAAGACCGATAATTTCTAAATATAAAAAAGTACGGGCAAATGAAGCAGGGGACTTGCTGACCATCTTGTGCTACTGGTAGGTTATTAGTCACATTCGAATAGTTGGTACACATACATGAAGCCTGAGCTAACTTAACCCTACATAGACTCTATCCTTCTCCAAGATTTACCATTAGAGCCCCAGGGGCCATGCCTACCATTGTAATGGAATAGAATCTGGAAGAGGTCTTTTTAAGCTTTACCGTTGAAAGGGAATTACCGTGCTCACAATCCAATGAAAGGGCTCATGAAGGTCAGAAGACGTTCCAGAGTATCGCTATACGTTGGTTTTTAGGGGCGGGGTTCAGAAGATACGATCTATCTAAATGTATTCATCATCAAGTTTTTGTGATCCGTGACATATTCAGCACACTCTTGATGGCCTTTCGCTCGTTGGTTTAGACCGGACCATTATTCCAACATCCCTACCTACTACCAACCATTAATTCTTGCTTTCAAGCGGTTTCGGACAGTATATGAATAGCTAGTACATGCTTCTTACAAACAGGTAATGTTTTTTCCGCTCTTCTGGTCGACTTCGTGAAACTGTCCTCACTTACTCCTTCGACAGACTGAGAGGAGTTTTGGTCATCACTCCCGCTAAAGCTGTCTTGTCTCTATGCTGGTCTTTGAGTTCGGAAGTTTATTCTGTACCGTTGCTCATCTGTCAATTTGTTCTTGCGCGCCGTGGTCCGTATCGGCTCTGCTGACATCTGGGTGTTAAAAATGCCCATTATCACACGGGTACGAAACCTTTATGTTTGACCGAAATTTCATGAAAATTATATGAATAAATCCTACAGATTACGACCATCAAACAGGGACCTTTACTAATAGCCAGTATACCCTATGTGCTCTGTTGTAGGACCATCGCTTGGAAGCATATTTGAAAGTGCGTCAGGGTTTCCTTTTGTTGAGCTGCGTCCCTCATTTATTTGAGCATCAAAGACCATGTAACTTCAACGTATGTCATCATTGCGGTTCTCCAGACATACCAGTTTCGCCCATAGCTCTTCCGCATATGACAAGGTGATGCTTCTGTACGTGTTCTTTTTACATCACCCGTTGTCCCAGCTGTGTATTGTTCTCCGGACATCAACCTTCCTATTTGTCCGAACCCTGGAGTCAGTCGCTTACCTGATCAACTAATTTGTCTTAAGAGATTGGGGCTGCTAGCTTCTCTGATGCAAACTAGGAATCCTAGGATGCCGGTTGTTATTTTATAAGCAAACGTCCCACTTGGATATATCCGGTTGGACACATTCTTCAGCGTAGCAGCTGTGAGTTTGTGACATTTCTTCTCGTAGGGGAAGAATACTAAACAAGAATGACTCTGTCCTTATAGAGCTTCTGAATCTGGTCAGTTGAGTTGGCTGCAATATTTGATACAGGCCTTGAATTAACTATTCTTGACAGTCCTTTGTTTGTATCACCATTTTCCTTACGTGGGAATATACAACAGGCTCAAAAGCCATTTTACCTCTAGAGATGCTTCGGAGAAAGATTATTCGCGGAGCGTTGTTCAAATTACATAACCTGTTTTTCTGATCTTGGTCCAGAGAGTAGTACCATATCCAGTTTGCATTCATTACCGTTGCGGTGAGTGCATATTACCCAAAACATTTCTTATCACCCAACCATCGGATCATCCTCTTAGTATGTACATCTCTCTAATATTGCAATTTAATATTTCATGAACTATGATATACAGCAGATACAATATGACACGAGATCCGGCATTGATATTCTATCTGATATAATGTATCCTCTTTTCCCTAACAAACGTCCAAAGCATTGACAGTGATTCATGTTCTTTGGCTCCGGCGTATACGAATATATCAGTGAAACCCGTTAGTTTGTCACTGATAGCTACGTGGACTAATGACTGTGAGCTTTCTTATATGAACTTACACCCTGCTAACGCTTCTCCAAGCTAATGGATATCCATGGCTTTTCTTGTTCATTTCTCCATTCGTGATTGCCTGCGTTTGGGCTCCTCTTTACCACGCTTCCCACTCTCAGCTCAATATTCTTCGTGCCTATTTTGGAGCAGCAATTCAAAACACGGTTTGTGCATATATCCTAGAATTGATACTTAACATGTTATCAGGTTGTCATTGCTCATGCGGAACCCCCACTTTTTTTCCTAGTTTAAAGTCTTTGGGGACCGGGTCCCATGTAAGACTATTTTACTAGTGGTTCTGTCAACAAATATTATCTTCCCTGTCCGTTCTTTTCTATCTCTGCTAGGCTCCATGGGCGTGTCCGTCCCTGGATGAGCGAGGTGTTAGTGGCGGTGGTTCGCGCAAGGTGGCGTCTGGTTCTTCTGCTCTGTTTCTTCGTTTGTCATTTCTTCTTGTTGTCTCTATGCCGTTCCATCCTTCCTGTGGTCTCCTTTCCTCCCGGTGTTTGCCTGTCGTCCTCCCACTTGTCCGCCTTTGTCTTCGACTCTCGCTTCCTCCTCTCGCCCCTCTGCCCCTGTGTCTCATGCCCCTCTCCTCGTTCCTCCCTCCCTACGGGTTTTCTAGCTGGTGGGGAGAATCCATTGGACATTAAGAACCTATTCCCCAAGCCACTTCTCTTATGAAATTCATGCGACTGGTTAGAAGTGCTGTTGGTCCCGTTTAAGTGAGTCTTTCATAAGTTCACGGACTAATCCTCCTTTCTTGTTCTGGTTCGTATCCCTGGAGGTACGAATGAACTACATACCCAACTCGGACCTGGGCTCCCTATTTGCCGCCTGATACTCCACCGAAAGCATGAAGGCCGTCTTATCATGCCCTGACATGTTCAAAAGACAAGTCACCCATGCGTATATCAATGCCATAGATCGTTTGCTTATTGCGGGCATCGCCTTGTCCGCATAATCTGGTTTCGCTACTCGTCTCATAAGAAGGACAACGTATCCTTGCCGGGGACTCAGGCACTTGCTTTCTAACAATCATTGATACTTGGTGTCTCTTCCAGAAGGTCCTTAAATTGCTCAAACCATGTAATTTATTCATACATGGCATCAGAGACTGATAATTCAACAAAAGACACAAATCCTCCTGCATATCGCTCTCTACCTGAGAAGGCTGCAGAGAAGGTATAATATAGTACCTCTCAAGCTTTATGACTATTATACCCATGTAAAGTCCATTATCCACCATCCCAATCGACCTATGGCCGCAATGAACCAATGGTGGGGTTAGGTTCTCCAGCACAGTATCTGATAATTATCGGGCACAATCCTCTCGCCGCCATATGGAAAGTGGGCAGCTCCCTGATCCACATTAACTATAACAAAGAAAGCTCAGCAACACAAATACGTACAAGATGTTCACCTGTCTTCCCGGGAACCCACACATTGTCGATTTTGGCGATGGCATGAAACAGTCTCGCTCCGTTCTCCTCATATCCGCCCTCTACAGGGGTTCGACCCGGAGGGATCTTTCCATGTGAAGTGAGAACCCACTCCATGGTTTGATCGTTAATCGGGAGCAAGTCAAATCGTCCATAATGGTTATGCTCGCTGCCACCGTACGGTACGCGCACGGGTGGCTTGAGATGCGGCGCAATCTTACATGGTTGCACGCATGATTTCAATATCGCTGAGCCAACATAAACTACCTGCTGAGGACCGCCAGCGTCATAGAACGAGCTTGGTGGAAGGGTTGAGGAAAGAGGAAAAGCCGTGTCCGTTGAAAGTGGGATACGCTGTCCGGCAGCGGGCGGTGTGTGGGTAGGCTCAGGCTGGGTAGCTGGCAGTGGAGATGGTATGGGAGGCGGAGGACCAGGCGGAGGTGGAAAGCCGAAACTTGGAATATGAGGTTGCTGCGCTGACATTCAGCTGAAATAGAGTGATCGAGAAACTATGGATGAGAATTTGGGTAATGAAGCAGAACACTAGAGGTGAGGTAGAAGCTCCGAGCTTGCACAGGACACAGCTTTAGATTATACTTACCAATCCTCTCAACTTGGCTCTGTCACTTTGTATATGCCACTGGACCACATAACATTCATAAAAAAATACAATAAAAATGTGTCTCGAACTTGTTTGAATTTAAAAAGTTACAGTAATACCGGCCTCCTTGTTCAATCCTCTGGGTCGTAATCCATCTCAAGACAATTATCACCTGTTCACAGGCGGGCAGGTAATGAACTAGGTAGGTATTAGGATTTTGGTTCATTTGATGCGCACTTCGCATTTCGATGTAGGGTCATCCACTAATCCCGTCATTGACATCTCGACCCCTCAAAATCGAGTTACACACTCGTCATACATCAAGGCTCCAACGGAGGAGACATTGCCAAAACAAGAAAAACATCGATTTGATGGGTGCAACTTTCATGATTCAGACAGCTACCAAAACTCCAAAACTAAAACAGCAAATACATGGAACACGTCTAAAGCCTGATTTTTCACATCTAGCCGAACAGAAGATGCAACGAATATGCCGTTAGGACTGTGGACGATAGGAACATGAGAATGTACTGGGGCACCAAAAACGCCGAGAGGTGTTCAGCAGATCCCGTCCCCGAATATACTTGGGTAAGAAAAATCTGCCACAGGATATATATTAGGAACGAAAGAAAACAATTAGACAAGAAGGTACCTGTGTCGTTGCCGTTGGGACACAGGAAAAAAAACTTGAAACAAGGCAGAGTTAGTATATAAACATATCCTTTCAAGAGTTTTTGATAGTAAGCTTACATGCAAACGAATTGAAGCACCTTATCATCTGGGGAGATGATGCCCACATTTGTTAACCCGCGTACTATAAGTACTCCAAGCACTGGTTGCAAGACCATCCTTCCCAAGGCCAGACACATAATCGAGCCTATGGGAAGATTCGGCCACTCGCTCCTTGATACTTTAAGCCTGGACAGAGCTGATCCCAGACAGATTAAACCGAGAGGAACTGACGCTCCGCCCAAAAATGTAGCCGTATCCAAGATGAATGCAAGTGGAGGTTGGCCATCTGGGGCTTGTGGTGAGGACGGTAGCAGGACAAAGAGGCCCTTCAATGGCTGGACGACGGAAATAATAAATGCACAGATCACGGCCATTGTCGGAACAGTGAGAAGAGTTTGGAGGAAGTGTAAAAACCTCTTGAGGAATCTGTAAAGAAACTTCTGCTCCGGCAGAGTCTGCGAAGAGAATTCTTTAGCAGAAGGGGTGGCGTCTGGGAGGGATGCTGGGATGGTGGATGCCTGTTCTATCTCGCTTTGGGTCACTGTAGAATCTTCATGATTGAAGGTGACGTGTTTAGGAGTTCCTTTGCTAAACAATGGCCTACTGGGAGGTAGGGGTGGGTCACTCGGCCGATAGTTCCTTGACTTCTCATCGATGTCCGGACATCGAAGGTCGGGTTGTCCATTCCGAGCCTCAATATCATGTTTCCCTGGGGTATCATGCAAACGGCGCAAAAATCGGACCAAAAACCTTACGCTACCGATGGATTTTTTCGCCAAGGATAAACGAGCTTCCTCATCTTCTCTCTCCGGACCCCGAAAATCTCTTGCAACTAAATAATGACCACCCATTGGGAAAAGGGTTATCTACGCGCTCTTATAAGGGATGTAGACGTATGAAGGGGACACACACCAACCATGAATACAAGGACGAAAGCTGATATATATGCAACGGCGAGGTTTTGGTCTTCTGCCCCGTTGAAAGGAGCTACAGCAGTGATACTCATGATAATAGCTGTCGGAACATCACCATAATTTCCCCAGGTGCCAGCCACAATGAATCCCCATCTAAAACGATGGGGAACCCAGAAGAAGGGTAATATGACCAGACACGTTACAAAACCGATCAACTGGTATAATAGGCAAACAAGAACTAGGGGGCCTAGACAGGTAATTTCGGTCAATGATGTCTAAACTATGGCTCTTAAGGCCTCACCTAAATTGCTGATATTTGCAGGCGTGAATGCAGGCACGATCTTGGAAAAGAAGAGAGCAGGCAAAGCAATATTCTACCAATAAAATGATGTTCATTGGTACATTAGGAATATGAGGTTCGCGCTGACCAGCATAATCTGCCCCGCACCCCTTCTCACTATTAGAATTATGGCAAATGAGTTGTTGGCCAAAATATCCATTTCACCTAGCAGCCACCTGTGGCAAAAGATCACATTTGGTAATGATGAATCCCGCAGATGTACAGAGGGCCCTGCAAGATAATACCTTCAGCCTGAACAAACCGTGCACAACATTAACAAAAAAAAATCAATTCATACAATCTTAGCATCGGCCGAATTGATATCCATATCAAGGATCCTAGAGGCTGGGACAGCATTCAAGGTAGTCGTCGAAAAGAGAACAGACCAGAACAAGCCTTACAAACCACGTCCTCATTGTTCTTTCCCAGTCGGCGACTAATAGCTTAATCACGTGATCGATACCTCCTAAGTTTTACCTAAATAGAACCTAGAACCTTGGGTGTCCTTATCAAGTTACTAAACATAGCACGGTCCAGATGTCCACTTCCCAAAGAAGAAAAGGATACCGGAGTTCTGTGAGAATACGACACTGTCAAGAAGGGAGCATAGACACGTGCATAGACTCAGTAAAAGATAATAATGTGTCAAGTCTTCCTGACCATAACGAATGACGGTGTAGCGTCGTGTCCCCTGAGCTGAGTCCGAGCTATAGTAATATTGCCAAATGCGTATATGCAGAAGGCCGAAATCGGACGGGGTTCCTAGGAACGCCAACATATAGGGAGGGAAATCAGTGCAGGCCAAGCATTGCGATGGACTGTATCCAATAAAAGAATGGGACGCTGGAAAGTATGTCTATTTCTTTTTCTTAGATTCTACGAACAAAACTCTTGATTTGACTAAAGGTGAAGATGAGCGTTTTACGACCAAAGAATTGAATGTTATTCGTCCTACCAACTGGATCATATTTTACTGCCGAAAGCTTAGGTCCTAACCGACGTCGTATTTTTGTGTAAAAGAAACCTGTCTGTGCGGTAGATATGAGACGGACGATTAATGTCCTGTATAGTAATAAGTAAGCATTGAAAAATGCTCTCCGGTATAATGCGATGACACAAACTTTGCCTTAGACTTTCCCGCCATTGTGCACTCGGTGTCGAGGAGATAGTAGGCCTAAGCTCGCCACTATGAAGCAACGCTGATCAAAGAACGTGAGGATACACTGGGTTTGGCCAAAAGCTGGCCAATCTGTTTGCTGTTATGTCAACTGCATTAAACATTAGACTCCAGTCAGACTCACTTCGTCTTCGTTTGGTTTTGATAATAAGCGCCTAAACGTACCAAGAAACGGCTCCGCTTAAAAACGTACTATTGTCCTATTGCAAAGTTTATTTACAAGTATGAGTCCAGTTTGCTTGTTGATAAATCATCGGTCCAATGTCGACGCTCTCCACAGTGTCAACCCTAGCTACGCAAAGTGTACCCCTTTCAGCACCATCTCAAACGGTTTTCCAGATGGATATATTTAAGGGTCGTGTCTTGTTCTGTACAGGTGGGGGATCCGGAATATGTAAGGAAATTACGGCCTCTTTAGTGAGTAATATGTCATGCATTATAAGGTTATATACTAATGGACTACATAGATGCGCCACGGCGCAAACGCTGTGATCATCGGTCGAAAG
>QLPG01002488.1:0-14264 GCA_003314385.1 Gomphus sp. MG54
ATAGGCTGTGAGCTGGTCATCAATGTAGACTGGAATGTAGACTTTGATAGGGCCTTGCTGGTACATGTAGAGACAGGAATGGACCTTGGATCTACTGAATTCCATCTGGTGAAATGCCTGGTCTAACTTGGCATGCCATCTGTTTGTTAAATCTGTGTGTCGGTGCTTAGCTAGAGGCTTCCAGGAGGGTTTCTGAAGGTGGGTTTGTACTCTGGGGACAGAGGGACTAAGGGTCACGGACTCAGGATCGGAATTGGAATGGGGACAGAAAGTTGGGAAGTACTGGGGGGTCTTGGAACTGTTCTCGGTATAGGGTGGTATGAGTGGTTCAAGGTTGCAGGGACTTGGCTTCAACTTATGTGTTGCACCCTCCTTGATCATCTGTCCCTAATTTTGGAGAGTCGGAAAGTTTACAAGAACTTAATCAGAAACTATGATGCAGAATTAAGTCGATATTCATACTGGCAAATAGTCCAGTCAACTGGTGACTTATATACATGTATCTAGTCTTGTACTATCTTTTACCGAGTAAAGACAAGGGGGGGAAGAGAGTACAAGGGGCAATATAAAACGAAGAACAAAGGAGTGAGGTACACGATGATCCTGCACGTCATCTATCAAAGGAGCAGAACCTTGACTTTGGAATCTTCAGAGGTTCGGAAACACGGAACCTCAGAATGATGCATCAGAAATCTGGAAATCGGTTGTTCAGACTTTGAGCGATCGGAAAGGTCCTGGAAATGGTGTGGGTGGTTGTGGGGTTTAATGTGGGTTTATTGGGTGGCATGGGCCATAACACTGTTTCCTCCTTGCCTGGTCCTATAGATAACTTTGTGCAGTTTCCCAACCTTATCTCCCTGCCTATATCTATCTGGAAGTTCCATGTAGACCTGTTCTTCAATCTCACCATTGATGTAGGAAGATTGAAGTCAACTTGGTCTAATTCCAGATCTTCCAATGCAGTGATGGCCAGGAGCACTCTGAGAGTGTTGAATCTCACAACAGGGACAAATGTTTCTGTGAAGTCAATGCCAGCCTTTTGAGAATAACCCTTGGCCACCACTCTGGATTTAAAGCAGTCAGTGGCACCATCAGGAAGCTTCTTCAGCTTGAGAACCCATTTGGAGCCAATGGCCTTCCTCTCAGGAGGGAGATCCATCATGGTCCACACATTGTTGTCCATCGATACCTGATGTCTATCTCAGGGAGTGAATTTACAGATTGTGGGGGGAAATCAATATTCAAGATTCAATGCATGCAGTCAAAGAATTTCAAAATCCAGGACTTATCTCCCAGGATCGCGTTGTTGTTCGTGGTAATTCAGCAGGTAGGTCCATTGACAGAAGAATCACTTGCCAGTTTTGATTTTATTATGCAGAAGGATTCAGCGTGCTTCGGTCGCTGGTTGCTTTACCGACGTTCTGCTGGGATAACATCATATGGAATAAGCGATCTCGAGAGACTCGTAGAAACAACTCATAAGGTATTACTAGTTCATTGTGCATTAGAATCCCTCTATTAATAGATAACTCCAGTTTCAGTTACATTACATGTTCAAATTACAGGGCGGCACACCACAAGAAGTCCCTGAAATTTACAAGGCATGCTCGCCGATATATCACGCTGACAAGATAAAATCCCCATTGCTTGTACTTTCCCTCCCAGCCATCCTTTCAGCCCAGTTTGGCTAACCCAATCGTTCTGAATAGATGTTCCAAGGATGTCGATGTTGCCGTGCCACCTGCTCAATCAGAAAAAATCGTAGAAACGATCAGGGAACGCGGAGGGCGAGTTGACTACATATTATTTCCAGGGGAGGGGCATGGGTGGCGCAAGGCAACTACTATCAAGACAGGATTGGAGAAGGAGCTGTCGTTTGTACGGGACGTACTGGGTCTTGCAACTTGATGCATATCCATTTCCGATTGATGGTCTGTCTGTCGTTGCTCGGTCGTCGGATCACATGACAAAGATCCAGCTACAAATATAAGCTACATGTCTCCGCTTACAGCGTGACAACCCCTTCCTTAACATCATTAACTAACTCGTCCGACGTATCATCTCGACGAGAGCATATGCTGCAGGTTGATTGATAGATTGTGAAAATGGAAGTTGAATCTCATGGAAGAGAAGAGCGTTGTTTGTGACAGACAGGTACACATACCGGCGTCTTTCGTAGCGACTTCTCTCTGTGTTTGAGTTTCTCACGGCGCAGAAGCATGTCCCGGTGCTTCTAGACCTGTTGAAGCTGGATTCAGCGCATCCATTAACCAGGGTAAAAATCAAATTCACTTTCAGATACACACGACGCGGTCAGATTTATATAGTTCTCAGGGCTCTAGTAGAGAATAAGTTCTACCCCTGACCTGGGGTAAGATTAAATAAACAGGGGCGACTAGTAATTAATTTTAGAAATTTTGATGTTGGTGATCATATGTTCAAAATGTCATTGGGCTTTCATTTCATGCAGAAACAATCTAAAGACTCAAAAGCTTCGAAATCTGCCAGGGGGTGGTTGTTTATAACCTGTTGTAAATGCCTAAATCTAGAAATGATCTACTAATGTGGCTACGTGTTGATAAGCACGACATATATAGTAATGACACTCTCAGTGATTTCGCCTGATTCAGTGAGTTGATCCCAAACCTTTGACAGGGGCTTGAAATCAGAAAAAGTGAATTCCTATCAATGTCAGCTATATATTTCCTTAACATAAAAAAATTTAGTCTCTCAAGTCTCACCATGCAGCTTTACCTCAAGTTGGAAATTCACAACAATCTAATCATGGAGTCGTTAGGCACAAACAAGATGGGGATCTCGCCTTTACATATGATATTTTGATCTCTTTTCGTTTTTGGTTAAAAAGCGCCCCCGATTATGTCTTTTTGACTAAAAGGGTGCCGGGGCTTCACGCCACCGGACTAAACCTAAACGCCACTTATACAAGGGTTGGCTATTCACAGCCAACAAGTCATATACACCGCCGATATACACTGCCGCGGTGATACCGATTTCCCAAACTTAGAGCTGCAGCCTGTGCATGGTGCATGCAAGGAGCTCTTTACTGTAAATATGATCCTGACTCATTTCCACTGCCTCGTTCGGAAGGACTCCAATGTAATAAAATACCAACTTTTTTTTCTTTTTTCTTCTTTTTTCGCGCTTGACTATTGTATCCCAGCTCAGTTGCTGATTCACTGCCCACGGAACCTGCGGACTGCTGGCACTCATCATTCGGAACCTTTGGTTTCCAGGGCTCTAGTAGAATAAGTTCTACATCCTGACCTGGGGAAAGAATACACAAACAGGGGCGACTAGAAATTGATTTAAGAAATCTTGATGTTGGTGATCATATGTTCAAAATGTCATTGGGCTCTCATGAAGAAAACAATTTAAAGACTCAAGAGCTTCGAATTCTGCCATGGGGGGTTGTTTATAACCTGTTGCAAATGCCTAAATCCAGAAGTGATCTACTGATGTGGCTACGTGTTGATAAGCACGACATAATTATGACACTGTCGGTGACTTCGCCTGATTCAGTGAGTTGATCCAAACCTTTGACAGGGCTTGAAATCAGGAAATTGAATTCCTATCAATGTCAGCTATATTTCCTTAACATAAGAAATTTGGTCTCAGGTCACCATGCAGCTTGCCTCAAGTTGGAAATTCACAACAATCTATTCCGAGTCGTTAGGCACAAACAAGATGGGATCTTGCCTTTACATCTCATATTTTGATCTCATTTCGTTCATGGTTAAAAAGCGCCCCGATTATGGTCTTTTTGACTAAAAGGGTGCCAGGGCTTCACGCCACCGGATTAACCCTAAACGCCACTTATACAAGGGTTGGCTATTCACAGCCAATAAGTCATATACACTGCCGCGGTGATACCGACTTCCCGAACGTGAAGCTGCAGCCTGTGCATGAAAAGTTGTGGCCTGTGCATGGTGCATGCAAGCAATTCTTTAAATATGATCGTGACTCATTTCCACTGCCTCGTTCGAAATGACTCCAATGTAATAAAGTACAAAGAGCGAGGGTTTTTTTTTCCAGCTTGACTATTGTATTCCAGCTCAGTTGCTGATTCACTGCCCACGGAACCTGCGGACTACTGGCACTCATCATTCGGAACCTTTGGTTATTTTGAAATGAAAACTAATTATATAATCTACTCCAACGAACACAGCATGCAGAGCTCCCTATATAAAAGCCCAGCGCTGATTATCTTTTACATACAACCCCTTGTACCACTCGTACTGCCAGTATCTGTTTTTTGTCCTAACGAGTAATCGAGCACATCACACAATATGCCTACCTCCTGGTTCATTATCACTGCGATTCTGCTGTCAGCTCAAGGTGAGCTTTAATCACGACTCTATAGCTGACGAATGCTACCCCGTTTGTCCCCTCAAGTGTATGGCCAAAGTCAGCCTTTCTTCGACAGCTCGACAGGCATCACATTTCAACGAGTTTCGGTTCGCAATATACACAACCTGGCCACACAATGCATTTCCTCACTTACCTTGTTTCCAGGATGCTTATGAAGGGACGTCCTACGCGATTGCGTTACCTCCTCAAGAAAAGAGCACAGAGTTCATTGTTCAATTGACTGGACCCTTGTCATACGGGTTCACTGGTATTTCCACCGCGCAAGGGCTTCAAGGGTAGGTTTTTTTCTTTTTTTTTTCTCTTAAAAAAAGTAATTTCATTATTCACTTTGCTTTATAGGATAACAATGGCTGCTTGGATACCAGCATCATTGGAGATGATCGTCAGCCCTCGTACAATGCAAGTGTCCTTATTTTCCACTCTAACCACTCCATTGACAATTCACCTCCCAACATCTCAACAGTGCCCCAAATAATACCTCCCTTGAGGTTCTGAACGGACCAGTCGTAACCATTTTGGTTCCATCCGAAATTACAAGCACAAACTGGAAAGTCACAATCAGATGTCTAAACTGTAACAGCCCCGATCTACCCTTCAACAGCAATGGCCTGTTTTCTACCGTTTATTCATCAATCAAACCTGCGAACATCTCCACTGCTCAGCTTACCTTTGACAGTGGCGATATCAAAGATATCTCTTTTGACCTTGATGCAGCACGTTTTCCTGACTATTGGAAAGTGATTAATAAGCTTTAAATATATATTTTGCTATTTGGGACATGAGGGGGGAATTGTGCAAGTTATGCCTTTGAATTTGTACATTTGATTATCCACTGATGAAGAATGCAAATTCTTTATCAATGTCAGCCATATTTCATTGAAGAAATTGGCCTCAGGCAACTATGCAGCTGTTGTATAATGCCAATCACTTAGTCATCACTACTTTTGTGCAAAAATCCTAAAATTATTCCCTCTTGAGATAGCATTCCTTTTGATAGGCCAGACAGATCCCCAGAACAAGAATTAAATTTAGACTCAAAATTGAGGAAGAAATTTCCCACATTCAGATCCTATATGTATAGTGCACTAATCAATGGACTTGAAATACCTTCAGGGAAGCCTCGGTGCTATTTGTACTTTTGTGGAACTGCATCTCCGAACCTGAACTTGGCTTCGCGTATCCCGAGGCCCGACCTCAGGCTGACGGTTTCGAATTTTGATCCTCGTCGATTTTGCGCTTGCACAGCTCAGTGATTGGCACCATAGTCCATACAGGATTCTGTTGTTATTAAGCGCAGTAGCTAGAGACGAAGGAGCTCAGTGAATAGACAACTCACTGAGCGTGTATTACAACTGTACCTAGAGACGAAGGAGCTATAGACGTACTATAAGCTGCAGCACGTCTCGGTATACGAAAATGGTACAACTAACAACTATACAGATTATATACTGCCACGGTCGAGCATGACCGTGGCTACCTAACTACCAGTCCATTCGTTGGACACGACCCTGCGTTCTCCGCTTACTCCCGCTCAGCCTCTAGTCTCAACACTCCCCCTTAAGCAGAACCCAGCCCGACCAGCTGGTTCATGTGAAGGACTTGTGCGTTGGGAGCCCCTTTGTGAGCATGTCCGCCGCCATGTCCGCAGTGGGTACATAATCGATATTCAGTAGCTTCTGCTGGACCGACTGTCGTATAAAGTGATACTGAATATCAATGTGTTTCGTACGGGGGTGATACTCGTCGTTCCTCGTGATGGAAATGGCGGAGATGTTGTCAAGTGTATGGTAATGGGTTTCCTCAAGGGGCGTGCAATCTCAGCCAGAAACATCCTTATCCACAATGCCTCCTCTGCTGCATGAGGTGCCGCGATGTACTTGGCCTCAGTGGTCGATAGCGAGACGATTGCCTGTTTCTTCGAGCTCCAGGAGACCGCACTGCCTTGTTAGGGATTAGGGGATGATCCCTTGAAGTCTGGACACTTCTTCACTGGCTCTATATGTAGGAATCCAGACCTCTCCTCCAAGGAATAATTCAACATAAATCAGTCTCATTTGGACTACCAAAAAAATATCATAATGTTTTGGCTGGCCACCTAAGAGTGAATTACATCCAAGTAATTAACTCTTAAATCTTCAAGCTCTTCAAGGCCCAGGAAAACCTGTTAGAACCAGGGACTATTGAGTCAATTTTATATATATTTTCTACACTAAACATCCATTATCTCCCCCAACAATTCCCCAATCAACATGAGACTCCATGCCAGGACTCCACACACTATGAGGAAGATACATAAATATTCCAATGATTTTAGGAGCAGGTTTTACCCCACACTCTCTACCCGGCCCCATACCTACCCCAAGGGCTGGCTCACATCATCTGGACATGTTGGGAAGAAGATACACTGGCATGTGGTTTCTTATTCATTCTATTTCATATTCTATGCTATTTCCAACTTCTCCCCTGTGAAGTTTTCCTCCATATCATTCCCACCGCATATATGCGGGTGTACCATGCTGTTAAATCCATGTGTCAGTGCTTAGCTAGAGGCTTCCGGAAGGGTTTCTGGAGGGTTCCGAATGATTTCCGAAGGGGGGGTTCATACTCTGGGGACGGAGGGACTACAGGTCACAAACTCGGGATCAGAATCGGAATGGGGATGGAAAGTTGGGAAGCACCAGGGATCTTAAGACTGTTTGCAGTATAGGGTGGTACGAGTGGTTTGAGGTCGCAGGGACTTGGCTTCAACTTATGTGTTGTGCCCTCCTTGATTGTCTGTCCCTAATTTCGGAGAGTCGGAAAGTTTACCAGAACTTAATCAGAAACTACAACACAGAATTAAGTCGATATTCATACTGGCAAATAGTCCAGTCAACTGGTGACTTATATACATGTATCTAGTCTTGTACTATCTTTTACTGAGTAAAGACAAGGGGGGGAAGAGAGTACAAGGGGCAATATAAAACGAAGAACAAAGGAGTGAGGTATGCGGTGATCCTGTGCATCATCTATCAAAGGAGCAGAACCTTGACTTTGGAATCCTCGGAGGTTCAGAAACATGGAACCTCGGAAAGATGCATCGGAAATCCAGAAATTGGTTATTCAGACTTTGAGCGATCAGAAAGGTCCCAGAAACAGCACAGGTGGTTGTGGGATTTAATGTGGGTTTGTTTGGCAGCATGGGCATAATAGTATCCCTCCATTAGGACCGAGCCCTGGAGGTCCTAAGCTTAATCTTGCCGTGAATTGAGTGGAGAAGAGCGTGGGACTATTTTTAGGCATATTGGGATGTAATGGGTGTTTTTTCCAAAGTGCCCATCCGATGCATATATAAGAGGCTTTACTCCTTTCCTGAGTTCCTTTCCTGCCCCTAACCATGTCCAGATTCGAACAGGACATCGAAGTGGAGGTTTCAGAGCAGGTGCGCGTCTTCAAGGCCAAGTGTGCGAAGGAGATTCGCTTGATGAGGGCAGAGGGGGTGCGGAAGTTAGAAGCTGCTTGGGATGTCAGAAAAGATCTGAGGGGCAAAGTCTTGGAGCATGATGCTTGGGCTCTAGAGTCTGCTCTTTTGGCCAGTCAGGCGGACGAGGATCTGGAGGATCTGGCCTCCTAGGGGGGTTTTGCTAGGCCATTGGGATCTGAAGACGGAGGTGTTCCGCGTCAGGACACCAAGTCCGAGGAGTCTTCGGATGGTGGTGATCCTTCGGACGCTGAGTCTTCCTACTTGTCCTCTGGGGGCAATCCAGGGGGTGAGGAGAATGTTTATTTCATGCCCTCAGTCGGGGTGAGCACCGTTGCTTGGGATACAGAGAGGACGCATTGGAGATGTCTTGAGAAGGATGTTCGAATTTCGGGGGCACAAAAGTCCTATGAAAATCAGATTGCTTGGGATGCACAGGCAGCCGGGAAGGAGGTGGGTCTCGGACCCTTTGAATCCACTCGGCAAATTTGTGGCACACATGGAGAGTAGAGCACAATGCATGAGTATGTTGATGTCAAGTCCACAACACCGAGTACTGGCTCACTTGGGAATACCAACCAACCAGCCCTTGCCCACATCATCTTGCACTACCACATGGCCTTGGCTCAGTACACCCAGTACATCATCTGGACCACTCCTCTCGTCCTATCCTCTTCATTGTTCTCTCACCCCCTATCCATTCCTTGACTTGCTCCTCCTGAAACATATTACTACTTCATTATTGTTTGGTCACGGCCCTATTGTTTTATCTCTGGTCATCATTGTTCTATTTCCCCCTCCACCCCCTCATTATCTTGTTGTAAGCCATCCTCTATTATTCTAATCTTGCTTACATTCCTTATTCTATTCTTGATCACTGTGGACAATGCATCGATGTGGTTTCTTCATACTTTATTGTTTTCCATTCCTTACACCACCCTGTTCCACATCTTGCTTCTTAACTATATAAGTAGTGGGATGTATGTAAATAGTTCCTCACTCAGAATATCAAATCAGTTCACACCCCTTTGTCCATTTCCCATCTCTAAAGTCCTTTGCTCGAGCCGACGCCCTTGGCATCCTCACAAGACTCCTCCCAATCCAAACTAGTAGCATACACAGAACAGCAGGGCGCAACACATGAGCATGTTGAAGCCTAGCCACTCCAAAACGGTTTGTAGGACTTAACCGATTATCCTGGCATCACCAAATCCTAACAGTATATTCTGAGTGACACTGCTTTCTGTCCCACCTCCGTTCTTACGATCATCCCCCCACAAACTAGATCCACAGCCCATATGGATGACAATCGGCTCACCCCTACAGTAAATCAATGAAGGGAGCGCCAAGCCTCCAGTACCCCACTCCTTCTCATTGGTTATACCTCGCTGACAATAGAACTATGGCATCTCGCCTCCCCCTTCGAGCAAGAACCATGCATTGAAGAGGTTGTCGACGATGAAATTGAATATGCAGATTATGATAACAACGATCAAGAACCCTATCTGGCAGAGGACGAACCTGGTTCAGTACACTATGACACAGATGCTGAAACCAAGGAACAGCCTCAGCACCACCAACAGGTGAACACACCTGAACCTCCCTGGACTCCAACAGCTGCGCCCCCTCAACCCACAGTTGCACCCCATCAGCCCATGGCCACACCTCCTCTATCCACAGCTATACCACCGCAGGCCAGGCAAGCTCCACGAGCCCAACCAGCCCCACAACCCAGGCAAGCTCCACAAGCCGGGCCACCTCCTAGGGCTCGGGCCCCCGTGAACCTGGCCAACAATCAAGACCTTCTGAATGCCATTCTTGAACTCAGCAGGACTACCCAGAACCACCGACAAGATGGTCAAGCTGCCAGAATCTGAGAACCAGAACCCTTTGATGGAACCAACCCCAAGAAGTTAAAGGGTTTCATCTTCCTTTGCAGGATGAACTTCCACACCTGGCCTAACTCGTTCCCTGACGATAGGCAAAAAGTCAATTACATGGTCTCCTACCTGAAAGGAATGGCTCTGGAATGCTTTGAGCCTTACCTGACAGGTAATCCCAATATGGAACCCTGTTGGACCAGCAACCTGGAGCTTTTTATCGATGAATTACAGATCAACTTTGGCTCTTGGGATGAAAGAGCCAATGCTGAGATGGCCCTCGAAAAGCTAACTATGCAGGACAACCACAAAGCAACTCGGTTCTTTGTGGAATTTTACAGGCTCACAGCCTTTGTCGACTACAATGACAATGCCCTCCTCCGCAAGGCATACACAGCACTGCTGAAATGCATCAAAGATGGTCTCATCCATTTCGACAAACCCCACACACTTGACGAACTCCAAAATCATGTTCAAAGGATCAACATGAGGTATTGGGAACAAAAAGCTAAACAGTCTGTGGAGGGCAGCAATGAGCCAAAAAAAGATATCGGATCGGACAAGCCTGGCAACAGATCCACCTTGGACAACCACCAGAAACATAACAACAACAATAACAGCAGCAAAGACACATCTAAGAACAAAGACAGGAAAATGTTCGACCTATCTGAGTATACCAAAACCCTCAGAAAGGATGGCAAACTTCTCCCAACTAAACGTCAAAGACACATAGACTCTCCTTTGTGCTGCCAGTGATCACAAAGTTGCCGATTGCCCAAAGGCAACCAAAGCCCATGCAACCACCACTCCTGACTCCATCTCACAGGCATCCAATGCCCCGGACATCAATGCTGAGGACTCAGCAATGGCAACCGAAGACTAGTCCACCATCCGCTAGCCTCTGAGCATACCGAGAGTTTCGTTGACTTGGTAGATGCTAGTAGTGAGGTGTAGATCAATGCTCCTATGCCCCCAAATTTTTGTTTAATTTCTCAGTCATCATCCATTCATAGTTACACCCTTATGTTATTCTGCCTTAGAATTCATTGATCCAGTACTGCTAAATTCACTTGTTACTGAATATATAGACATGTCACTAGATCCTCCAATAGGACAACTAGTCCACCCATCCATTATCACATCACTAGATCTGTCGGTCAGCAATATTCGGTCACAACTCGCTCACCCACTATAATCTGTTGATTAACAGGGTATTGGGCAGTATTACGCTCCATCACGCCACTAACACCTTTAGGTGCGTCTGATGGCTTCGGTCCAGTTGGCATATGCCACTGCTCCAAAAGCCTTACCCAGGATCCTGCTCCATTGCTGGAAGCTCTGCCAAAGAGTTTTTAGCTCAGGCCTCTTGGTCAGCGTTGCCATTTGGCACATTCATCCAAGGTCTTCTCCGTCCATCCCCATCTGTTCCTGTTTATCCAATTTACATAATTGCATCAGATGCTTACACCATTATTTTCCATTTTTTGGCTAGAAGCTGACACCTTGTCGACAATGGGACGTCTACCTAGACAGGGGGGGTGGCAACCAGCCAGAAACACTTCACACTACACACCTCCCCTCCTGAAAACATCCCCCTCCTGGAAACCCCTTCCATTCACTCTTTATCTCAACCTCAACTCCTACCCATCCTGACCCTATGACATCCCAACATGCTATTTCCAATACCATTAATCCCTCCGTCTGACTCAACCGAATCTGCCAAAACAAACTCTGGCACAGTCACTTGTTTTCTTCTGCTCACATGCTTTTAGTTCCTTCCTTATCTTTTTAAAAAAAGTATATTATCAGTCATCCTTCAAAGTTTCCACTACTACCATTTCTTCATCAACATCCTTACCCTTTTCCTTGTCCTACCCTTTCTCTTCACCCTCATCATCCTTCAATTGATCCTCACCTGGATCCTCACCATCCAACTCCTCCACAACAACCGGAATCACCGGCACTGCCAACTCTCATGCAAGAGAACTATCGCATGACCCATGAACCTCACCCCTTCTACTAATTCAAGGAGTAACCTGTTTGACCTCGCCTGCTCTTGGAGTATGTCTTCCCAGATCTTGGCAAGTTGCCATGACCCCTGACCCTCCAGATAATGGGACCTCCACTGTCATTTCATGCCTGCTCGGTTGTATGGCCACTGGCCATTTTCTCAGTCACAATGTAACGGCCCTCCTTGGCCTCTTCATCGGCTGCTCCTCTTCCATCTCCTCCCCTCCACTCTGCTCCTTACTTTTACTCTCCAACTCCACCTCTTCCCAACTCCTCTCCTTGCGCTGCCGAGGTGCCACCAGACTACATTTTACCTGGCACATATTGCAGCACCTGCATGCTGCTCCCACATTTCTGATGGAGCAGGCCTCCCCGTGTTCCTTACAATGGTTGCAAGGAGGGCCAAGAGAGGGTGACCACTCCCGGGTCAGCTTCTTTTTGAGCTGATAAAAATAAGTAAATAAGGATAAAAAATAAAAATAAAACAACTCACATACCTAGGCCCCCCATGGCCTACCTCTCCTACTCAGCCCCATATCCACATCCATACCCCTCTTATGCATCATCATCTTTGGCACACCCAGGCCTTTGGGATCTTGACAGCTTTGACACCCTCGTTCTTGAGTATCTTGCTCTGCCCTGCAATGTCCTAGCTGGCCTCTGCATTGCCTTTCTCCTCAGGAACCCAAGTAACTGCCCGCTGGGCCAAATAGACCTGCTTCTCCTCAGCTGCCTGGGCAGTTTCCCAAGCTAAACACGCAGCCTTGGCTGCTGTCTCAAACACCTCCTTAGTGGCCTTTTCTACCTGCTCCGCCTCCATTTTTGCCTTTTTGGCAGCTTCCTTGTCTGCCTTTAGTTGAGCCATGGTAGCCCCATCCGCTACCTCTTGCTCCCATTGATGCTGTCGTTCAAGCTGTTTCTTCTCAAACTGCTCCTTTTTGTCATCGGTTATGGCACCCATTCCTTGCCCTGATCCTTTGATGGGAGCAAGGATATAGTTGATGGAAAGCCTGGGAATTTCCCCAAACAAATCCATGACGTCACGCTGACCACCTGGAACTCTATTTTTAACTCCACCTACCAGCTTCATGGGTTCATCCACTAGAGGGGGGATACTATCAAGTCCACAACACCGAGTACTGGCTCACTCGGGAATACCAACCAACCAGCCCTTGCCCACATCATCTTGCACTACCACACAGCCTTGGCTCGGTACACCCGGTACATCGTCAGGACCACTCCTCTCGTCCTATCCTCTTCATTGTTCTCTCACCCCCTATCCATTCCTTGACTTGCTCCTCCTGAGACATATTACTACTTCATTATTGTTTGGTCACAGCCCTATTGTTTTATCTCTGGTCATCATTGTTCTATTTCCCCCTCCACCCCCTCATTATCTTGTTGTAAGCCATCCTCTATTATTCTAATCTTGCTTACATTCCTTATTCTATTCTTGATCACTGTGGACAATGCCTTGATGTGGTTTCTTCATACCTTATTGTTTTCCATGCCTTATGCCACCCTGTTCCACATCTTGCTTCTTAACTATATAAGTAGCGGGATGTATTTACATAGTTCCTCACTCAGAATATCAAATCGGTTCACACCCCTTTGTCCGTTTCCCATCTCTACAGTCCTTTGCTCGAGCCAATGCCCTTGGCATCCTTACAAGACTCCTCCTGATCCAAACTAGTGGCACACACAGAACAGCAGGGCGCAATGCACGAGCACATTGAAACCTAGCCACTCCAAAATGGTTTGTAGGACTTGACAGATTATCCCAGCATCACCAAATCCTAACAGTTGAAGCCAAAGCCACTACTTTTGGCCTGCAGGACTTGGCCGCTCTTCACCAGCATCTTCAGCATTAATGAACCCTGACAGTTAGACAAAATCAATAAGAGAAGTACACAGGTTATAAAACACATCAAAGGAGGGGTCTGGCTTTCAAAGCATTCTCCATGTGCTGAATTGGACCATTCCAGAAGGTGGATTCCAAGGCTTGTGGGAATCCTGGAAGATTCATACTGAAGTTTTGATATTTATAATAGTTACAGCTGAGCCTGGCTATTAACAATAGGCCCACATTTTCTAGGAATCCTGAAGGATAGTTACAGAAATACTGATTTCCTGACCAACTTGAAATGATATATATTAAGACAACATAATCACAGAAATGATCCCTTGACTATCTTGGCTATCACTTGCAATATAGCGGCAGATATCATGAGAGTTGAGTAGGAAATAATCAAAACAAAGAAAGATATGTGTGAGATGTGGTGGGTAGAGACCTCCATTAGGCTTTCCAGAGCTAAGAATACCACCTTTTCAGTTATAAGATTAGGAAATATAGCAGAAAGAAGATATCAATTATCATAAGAAAGAATATCTCTTTAGGTTTGATAACCACTGTCATGATGTAATTTTCTCAATTGCCAGCATTGCAAGATTATAAGGGTACAATTAAAAAAAAGATGACACTGGTATACTTGTAGACCTTCAGTAACCTCTATGACCAAATCCCT
>QLPG01002490.1:0-21135 GCA_003314385.1 Gomphus sp. MG54
GCACCATAAGCGCTTGCGCTTCGAGCACTATAATTGAACCTCTCTCTCTCTCTCTCTCTAGGTCTGAGAGGCAGAAACTGGCCAGTAGAATTGTGGGAATTTTGGTTGATGGTGGTGGTGTCGGTCCAAGAGAGCCTCCAAGATCTTTTGAATGGATATGTCAATCTACCAAGTGAAGATGCTTCATTCAGATCGCGGCCTTCGACTCTTCAAGCTTCGGGATCATATTATGATATCATCCTCCGCACGCCACATTGGCTATCGCTTGGGATGCAAAGGATAGTATAAATAACGGAAATGAATAGAATACAAAGCTTGAATCACCATTATCGTCCTGTTTCCCTTTTTTTTTCTTTGTGAACGTTAAATGAACAACGTGCGAACAAATACCTGGCATGACTGTGAAATACTTGGTGGATTTAGGTTGAAGATGAAGATTGATGGGTCCAACACAACTGGAAAGCCATTAAATCTGTGAATCAAGTTTAAACTGCAGAGATGGAGAGAGAAAAGGCGTTCCTCAACTTGTTTAGGAGGGAGAGAAACTCCTCTCTCATTTTTCCCCCATCATCGGGGTCTCACTTATGTTGTAGCTAACACCTCGACTCCTCCAGTTTACACTCCTATGTTCGATTCAAGTATGGTGTAAAGATGTGGGTCAAGAGATTTTGGTCGCGTTTGTGACAAACACTGAGAGAAACTAGGATACGAATACATTGTATCGGCAGGTACAGTGTGAGAAAATCCTCCTCGATTATTGACTGAGAGCGCGAGTGAGTTTGTAAAGCAGATGTTCCTCAGCAGGTTCAGATTCCTGCAACAGGTCAGCAAAGTACACATTTGAAAAAACAGAATGTTTCGAACATGAGGGTACTATGAAATTGTGGAAAATTCACCTGAACGAGTGGTCTGTCGCGGGTGAAAATTGGAAGAGGAGGAAGAGGGACACGGTCTGAACAAGGCCTTAAGAACGACTAGGCTCGTGTTTGAGAAACGCAGAGTGCTTGGTCCGAACCATGTACAGGATGGGGGTGCTAACGGTGTCTCGTAGAGATCATCCCCATTAGTGAAATAGCAATGCTTGATATGTGGAGCATGACTGAAAGGAATTTCGATGAGAGGGGGTGCAGGCATGAGGGAAATAAAGAACCGAGAGTTCCAAAGTCCCATCTAGTCCAGCGATGACATCGACTTTGGCATCAATCTTGTCCTCAAAATGTCAAGCTTTTGGTACAACAGGCTGGGCCCGCGAGGTTCACGTCGTGTGTTTGGACTGAGCAGCGTATGATGGAAAGATTTAGAAGTACGACGAGTAACTGGATCATGTATTGTCCAGATTTCTATAGTGCGCTCGTGTTCGAAATGTCTTCGGAACTCGAAGCTGTTTATCGTACAAGTCGCATGCAAAAGATTAAGTTATGTAATGAGCACTTGAGAAGAAACCAAACACCAAGTTTGGAAAATTTGAAAATTTGTAGATCTGGAACGCACGCAGAACATTGAGAGACGGCGCTCACCTGAGCATTGTCAAATACCAAGTCACACATACTTGCTCTAATATTGAACATTTCATTTGCTCTTCCATGGATTGTAATCTACTCCTGATTTGGAATTGAATTGGTGTATTAGCCTTTGGTTTTTGTTCATCCGATGGTGAATTAGGCCCATAAGAGAAAATTGGAATTCATTTTTCTCGTTTGTGTGCATATTAAATTATTTTGGAAGGAAAGCCTACATAGATAAAATTGAGGGAGTTTTTCTTTAGTATAAATTACTGCTGTAATTGCAATATGATTAAGGGCGGATATCCATAACAAATAATCAGTCGAGATATCACCCTAAGCTGGGGATCAATGACATCATGCTGCTTCTTTTCCTCCAATAAATGAGTAACCATCCCCTGTCCAATGTATCTACACATGTTCAACCACATCTGGATGCAAGATTGAACCATTACAGAGAACTGTCACAACAGCTGAAATAACCAAAAAAACTTACCTGAATTTTGTGATCCCACAGGAGCCGTGTTCTCCAAGTTTCCCAAGCTCAACCCAGCCCATGGATATTCATCAAGATTAATCGGAGCTGTATTGGAACCGGGAATATCCTCGAGCTCTATTTCGTTAGACAAGGGAATTCCAGTGTCAATCGACTCGGCGAGACCCCTGTCACCAAATTCACCCATAATTGCATTGTGTATCCGTCGTGTAGCTGCATGGAAGCTGCCTATGGGGAGGGATGAAGAGTGGGTTGTGCAATTGGGATGTGAATTCTTCTCTAGGAGGTCCAAATGAATTCGACATAGGATGATCACAGCCAGGCTATATGAGTTATCAGTCCAGTCCGAATAGTTGCGAAGCGGGGCTCTGACCTGTTCAGCAGAGGAGTAAGAAGTTGGGAAATGCTAGGCTATTGACATTCGATTAATTTGAAATTCACACCAGTCATGTCTAACAAAGCATTTACTCTTAAGACCTGTCATATCGTTGCTCAGACAACCGTTTGTAACATGACATCGAGAAATACCTTCGTTGTGATGGTGCTGGTTAGTCCTATTGTTAGAATGAATCTGGATGCAGATTATATGAAACATCGAAAAGAAAAATCATCAATTATGTACCCGTATCGTAGGAGACCATAATAAAAATTAGCTGGAATAAATGATAGCACTGAGATACAGACTTTGCTCAATCAAAACCTGAGTCAATGACTTTGTGTGCACTGTTCTGAACACTCTCAACTGCCTCAGGTTTCCAAGGAAATTTGAAAGCATGGTTGCAACAGCTACTGTGTCCAAAATAATGAAGAGTATATTATTGATGGTTTGAACTGGAGACTACATCAGCAGTAAAACATAATTAAAACGAGGGAAGTCTTACATCTGAAAATCATGTGAATAGAAATATGAAGGAATACAATCTACATAACTCACAAGACAAGCATGTTCACCTCCGTGTCAGTTGGTGCACAATTTTCTACTATTGTCATATACTACGAAGCGCAGTGCAAGTTTTATCGGTCATAACAAGGTGCGAAGATGAACTACATACCACGGTACACCCGATACTGCCAACAAATAAAAGACTAAGTACCAAGAGAGTCAATTTCTTATGCTTGGAAACGGCATATGCCCGTGCCATGAACAGCCCTGGTAGAATAAATAGATAAATTATTGAGTGAGAACTTAGAGCCGTTGTCACCTTGTATTCCTGTAAGGGCTAGAATTACCATACTATCATAAAGGTGAACTAAAGCATTACATAGACTGTTTGACATTAGAGTCTGTGTTGAACATCATGAGAGTCTTACTAGACCGGGATCAATATGAGCTGTTTGCGATCCATGGCGTAGAACTGCTCACCCTGATAGCTGGGTTTGGGTGACTGTAGGCTAATCTTACTGACATCAGAGCGATGATAGCTGAATAACGAGCCAATAGATAAAGCACTGTTCCTAATCTGAACTTTTTCATCCAAATATGTTTTCTTTCATAATGGAGCGTGAGGAGTGTGTCATATACAACAAGTGCTATTTGAAACTGTAAGACCACAACAACGGTCATATAAAATTATTTCTGGACTTACCAAAGCAAGCATTCAGGACATAGCTGAGGGCCGAACTGCCCAGATCATCAATTCCTTCAACATAGAACAGTTTAGAGTACTCACAAATCTGTTGCCTCTTGTATGAGGATTTGATTATTCCCTTGAGAAGACATGAAGCAAGTGAATTTTGAGAGCGAGTAGATTGTGCGTTGGAATGAGAAGCTGATAGATGGAGGCAGAACGTGCAAGCTTTATGAGAACCATGGCTGAAGGGAAAATACGTTAGTGCAGCGAACTAAAATAGTATCTCTGGCACTATCAATTGATGATCGATGAATCAGGTAGCAAGGCGACAGAATTCATCGATGACACATGATAACAAGTACTTGAATTAACTTTGGGAACAACAATCTTCCGCGTCGTGTCAGAGCTCAGATCTCCAACTTAATAACCATCAACATCCTTCGGGACACACTGTTCGGAGAATTTCAAGATTATACTCTCAGAGCATGATGACTCCTCGCCCTAATGGCCAACAAAAAGCGGCATATCAGACGGTGCGAGAAGCTTGAACCGTCTGTTACCAACAAGCCAGTGACGCTCAACTCGCTTGTCTTCACTGCACATTTGAATTTCACAACTTCCTAGTTCTTGATAGATGCCTAATGGCTTAAGCCAAAGGACAGTTTCATCAATCGATCGCCACATCACGTTTGTTTTCGATGGCCAGATTTCATAGAAGGTATGCTCACAACTTTGCCGAGAACCTCTTACATTCTATCAGCGAACCCATTTCTTGAAACCACGCTAGCTCCAAACTAAAAACTAAAAAAGGTGTATTTTGTATTCGGAAACACATGACAGCACTATATCATAGCCGTCCGGATACTACCTTTCCCACATGGTCTAGGATCTTTGATGCTCCGGTGCGTAGTCCACAGTCTCTCCAGATCTCCAATCACCTTCCACAATCTCCGCCAAATTGTCTTGTTTCCAACATTTTCGAAGATGTGATCACTTCTTCGGCTGTTAAAATATGTCAGCACTGGTCTATGGCTATGAACAAACACTTGCACATGTTCTCCACTTATGTCAACACACGCTCCACAGATGACGTACTTTACTCCTCAATATCGTTGTCCCTATTCCACTCTAATTACGCCTCACACCAGTATGAAATCAGTAGTATGCTTCCCCGAGTCGCATTCCCACTTAACCACTGAGCAGCCTGCCTAGGTTAGTACATCATGTTGAGAATTGCGAGTTATAATTCGGCCTGTCATATTTACGGGTGGGCGGAGGTTTCCGAAACGAACACGTCACGAGGGTCTCATCTTCTTTCCCAGAAGCTGAGACATGAGTATTGACGGTATATTTTTGTGTTAGCATTTACTGATTAGAAATGTAAACTCTTGTCTATTAGGTAGTGACTATTTAACTTCATCTTCTTTCCCAGAAGCTGAGACACTCTTGTATATTAGTTCCAGTTGCGCTCATTTCAACACATCAGTTAGTTGAAAGGTATGTGGGACTTAGAGTTTCCTCACTTGATTAGGGTGAAAATCGCTTTTCCTCTGGGAATCTCGGCAATCCACGCTTAAATCTTGGATTTGTCACATGTTCAGTTAATTTTAACATATTTCATGATATTTCATGGTCATGCCGGATATTACAGCTGGTCTTTCACCCAATATCATTCATAAAGGGAAAATCGGGAGACGGGATAATAAAGGGGTTTCATTCCTTTTTGAATTTGTTCATCTTCTTTCTTTATGCTATCCTCAATATCCAAAGTGATTTCCAGCATTATTTATCTTTTATCTTCCGGGATGATATCTAAAATACGATGACACAAGTGCTATGCGCCGTAAGTTTTATTCAGAAGCTCGAAGAGTCAAAGGCCATGACAAGAATAATACCCCTTCACATGTGCAATGGACATGTCAGCTCAGAAAAAAAATTAGATTCTGAGCAATACTTCGGATGACAGGCAGAGACCCGTTATGGACTCCCAGCAGTACACATAGTATGCAACTCCATCAATTTCAGGTACTGGGGAAAGTATCAAACCAGCAGTGCCGAGCCATGAGTTTGTCTTTCGGAATAGCTCTTTAGGATTCACCTTAGATGTCTCAAAATTTTCATGTACCATCTATGCGATTAACCTTGAGGGCTCACTTTCTTGTTGGCAGATCTTTAAACTGAGTATGTGATTGCGGGAATTCTGAAGGAGGGTTCGGTATTGTTAGGATTATGTTTTGAGCGTTTGAGAGTTCAATGTAGTGTAACGAGTATGGCATGGAAAGTGAAAAGAAAATGAGTCGGCAGGAACAGGCAATCCCAGAGCAGGATGATGGAGAGGGCTAGGAACCAACACAAAGACTTACCTAGCGCGAAATGGAACCGCCACGATCTCATCGGCATCAAAGTCAGCCCGTATTTTGGAGCAAACAAACGAAAAGAAAGGTAGTATCGGCCTTTGGAAATTTTGGAAATTTGTAGATCTGGGACGCAGAACATTGATGGACGGTGCTCATCTGAGCGTTCTCAACAACCAAATCACATATAATTGCTCTAATATTGAACATTTCATTTGTTTTTCCGTAGATCGTAATCTACTCCTAATTTGGAATTTGGCGACGTGCTTGGTTTACTAGCTTTGGGATTTTCATATTACTCCAGCCGATGCTTGGGAATGATCTTTTCTCAGTTCTGTAATTATTGAAAAAATTCATTGCCTTTAAGATAAAGCCTTCATAAGATAAATTTGAGCGAGTTCTTTGGTATAAATTACTGTGATTGCAGTATATTCAAGCACTGTATTCTATAACAAACATTCAGCCGAGATATCATCCTAAGCTCGAAGTAAATGCCATCACAAAGCGTCTTTTTCCATGAATGACCATCACCATCTACACACCTTCAACCAAATCTGCGAGAAAGATTTAATCATGACAGAGCACTATCACAACCTGCCACATCTGAAATAAACAAAAAAAGCTTACCTGAATTTTGCGATCCCGCAGGAGCGGCGTTCTCCAACTCTCCCAAGCTCCTGCCGGCCCATGGATACTCAGCGATTTCAATCCGATCTGTGTTTGAATCGGGGATATCCTCGACCTCTACTTCGTTCGATGAGGGACTTCCAGTGTCAATCGACTCGGTGAGACTCCTGTCACCGAATTCATCCATAATGACATTGTGTATCCGTCGTGTTGCTGCATGGAAGCTGCCTATTGGATGGGATGAAGAGTGGGTCGTGCCGTTAGGATGTGAATTCTTCTCTTTGAGGTCCAGATGATTCCGACAGACGATGATCATAGAGAGGCTATATCAGGTATCAGGCAAGTCCGAATAGTTGAATGGTGGGACTCTGACCTGTTCTGCACAGGAAGAATAATGGGGGAAATGCTAGACTATTGACATTTGATTAATTTGTTATTCCCACAAGTTATATCCAACAAAGCATTTACTCTTAAAACCTGTCATAAAGATTGCTCAGACAACCGTATGCAACGCGACATCAAGAAATACCTTCGTTGTGATGGTGGTGGTTAGTGTTATTGTTAGGATGAATCTGGCTGTAGATTAGACATAGTATTATAAAAATAATCATAAAACAGATACCCGTATCGTAGCAGACCTTAATAATGATTAGTCGCGATAGACTATGACACTTGGATACATACTTTGCTCAATCAAAACCCGAGTTAATGACTCTGTGTGCACTGTTCAGAACTCTCTCAACTGCCTCAGGTTTCCAAGGGAATTTCACAGGATGGTTGCCACAGCTACTGTGTCAAAAATAATGAGGAATATATCCTCAATGGTGTTCACTGGAGGATGCATAAGCAGTAAAACAGAATGGAAACAAGGGAAGTCTTACTTCTGAAAATCATATGAATAGCTGTGTGAAGGAATACAATCAACATAACTCACAAGTCTACCGTATTCAGCTCCGAATCAGTTAATGCACAATTGTCTACAATTGACACAAACTACAAAGCGAAGCACAGTTCTTATTGATCGTAAGACAGTGAGAGTATGAACTAAATACCAGGATAAACACAGCACTGCCAATAAATAAAAGACCAAGCACCAAAAGAGTTAATTTCTTATGCTTGGAAATGGCATATGCCCGTGCCATTAACAGCCCTGGTAGAATAAATAGATAAATTATTGAGTGAGAAATTACAGCTGTTGTCACCTTGTATTCCTGTAAGGGCTAAAATTGAACTACCATCTTGAAAGTCAACTAAGGCATTACATACACTGTTTTGACATTAGATTCTGTGTTGAACATCATGAGAGTCTTACTAGATCCGGATCAATATGAGCTGTTTGCCCTCCATGGTGTAGCACTGCTCACCTTGATAGCTGGGGTTTGGAGAATGTTGGCTACTGCTATTGACATTTGGCTGATGACACCTCCATAGCGAGCCAGCAGATACAAGACAGATCCTAATCTAAACCTTTTTTTCCAGGTATGTTTTCTTTCATAATGGAGTTTGAGGAGTGTATCATATGTAACAAGCGCTATGTGAAACAGTAAAACCACCACAAAGGTCATATCAAATTACTGCTGGACTTACCAAGGGAAGCAGTCTGGATATAGGAGACGGCCAAACTGTGCGGGTCATCAATTTCTTCAACATAAAACAGTTTGGGGTACTCACAAATCTGTTGCCTCCTGTAAGAGAACTTGAGCATTCCCTTGAGAAGACATGAGGCAAGTGAATTTGAGAGGGACTGGATTGTGCGTTGGAATGAGAGGCTGATAGGTGGAGGCAGAACGTGCAGGCTTTATGAGAATCATGGCTGAAGGGAAAATATGTTAGGGAAACGAACTAAAATAGTATCTCTGGCAGTATCACTTGATGATCGATGACGTGTAGAGGTAGCAACGCGACAGAAGTCATTTATGAAACATGATAACAATTAGTTGAATTAGTCTTACAGAGAACAGCGATTCTTCTACGTCATGTCAGAGCTCCGTTCTCCAATCTAATAACCTTGAACCTCCTTTTGGAAAACACTGAGGAGAATTTCAAGATGATCCTCTCTCAACATGATGACTCCTGACCTTAATGCACAACAAAAAGCGATATATCAGACGGTGCGAGAAATTTGAACCGTCTGTTACCAACAAACCAGTGACGCTCAATCCGTAGCTATAGCCGTATACCTGTGTTCACTGGTCAATTCAACTTACCTCATCCTAGTAGTTCGTCATAGATGTCTGACGGAGTAAGCCAGCCGACAGTTTCATCAATCGGTTGACACATCAAAATGTTGGTCTTCGATGGACAGATTTTTTTGGAAGCTGTGTTCACAATTTTGGCAAGGACATGCCCTCAGCGACCATTAACATCATTGTTATGAAACTTACATTATAGTGAACCCATTTCTTGAACCCATGCCAGAAGCTGATAAATGAGACAGTGTCTCTTGCACAATGTTAGCTCCGAAATGAAAAGGAAAACATGTACATTGGATCCAAAAAAAAAATGAATGCACTATATCAATGCCACCGATGGCAGAATGCACGAGAAAGCAGACATGCGAGAAACGATATACATAACTTTTGGCTGTCTCGGTCAGCCTTAAAATAAGGCAATCTAATATAGGAAAGACATACAGGGTAAATAATCGCGCCTTTTTACCAACAAAACATTGAACAATGTTTTATGATGGCTCAATCTTTTGATGAAGTGACATTAGAACATGATATATATCAGGTCCCCAAGCACTCCTCTACATGGGGTGGCTTGCCGAGGATTTTTCAGGTATATAAATATCTGAAAGGAGTGATGAACTCACCGAAGCACGTCGCTACCCGGATCTACGCAATCACTAATAATAGTGGCAAGTGAGTGGGAACTCGAATCCCAAGTCTGCTCAAGCGCTCATTACATAATTTAAACTTTTGCGTGCGACTGACTGGTCTGACATGTCAAGTCGAAAAGGTTCGAGTTGCCCAAGACATTTCGAACACGAGCGCACTATAGAAATCTGGAGAATTACTTGATCGAGCTAATCATCATATTTCTACTTCTTTCCATCCTACACAGTATATACTCCGAATTCCCGACGTCAACATCCCCGAGGCAAGCCTGTTGTGCCGAAAGCCTGCCATTCTGAGGGCAAGCTTGATACCAAGGCCCATGTAAACGCTCGACCGGGTAGGACTCTGAAAATCTCGGTTCCTTATTTCACTCCTGGAGGCAGTTTCTCTCGTCGAAATCACCCTCAGCCACACGCCACACATCAATGATTGTTATTTCATTACTGGGTATGATCCCCACGAGATAGACCTTTATCGCTCACAGCCCATACCTGGTTCGTGCTAGGCACTCCGCGTTTCTAACACAAGAGCCTAGTCGTGCTGTAGGACTTGTAAAAGATGTGCTCCTCCTTCTCCTTTTTCAATTTTCATGCCATTCCGCTATCAATTCCCCATGCGTGCACTTTACCCATAGAAGCCACGCCCACAGAACCTTGGCGGCCGTCCCACTCGCTCGTGGAAGAACTCCGTGTGTAAATCTACACGAAATGCTGCGCAGACGTCCTGCTTTCCTCTGCGATGCGCTCACAACGGAAGACACCACTGGATGTACATTCTCAAAGTCCTTGCATACCATTCTCAGTGAATATATTTGCAGCAGTCACTGGTGTGACCAAGCAGGCCCTCACTGCAATTACATACTCTATTAGCCAAAGGTTTTATACAACTCCACCACTTTTCCACCACTTACCGAATACTCAATGAGTAAGTTACATGCTTCTCTGGTGTGGAAGCATATAATCTGGATATGGGCACTGCTGTGAGATATGACGCGAAGGTTGTGGTAGGCTTGCTGATCAGGTATCTACGGCAAGAACAACATAAGCTGTTCCAGCACCATCCACCGGCAGGTCCAGCATCAATCACGCGCCGATGACACACAGCAGCTACATCAGAATACGTGAATTTTTATATCCAGGCATGACAGCCGGCTTCCAGGTATACGGTCCAAAACACCAATTCCACCTCTCTTTCCCTTGTTCGCTGTGAAATGTGTTCCGACTCTGACACCTGGTGACATTGCATAGGATTAATTTAGCAATATATCAGTGCTTTTGTATGTTCCTGTCACTCTCTACGGCTCTTGATCAGCGGTCTCCGAGATTGCGCTTCCTGCCCGCTTATCTCTGTTCACCCTACGCCATGAACTCCACAGGCATTTGCACATCGAAGTCTCAAACGCTAAAAACATAATCCTGACAACACCCTCAAAAATTCGCACTCACATTCAGTTTAAGATATGTCAGCAAGATGAGATCTCGAGGGTCAATGAGCGTCATTGCGCTATTAAATGTTTCAAATATGAGGGTGCTGTTAAATTGTTGAAGATTCAACTGAACTAGTTATCTGTCGCGCTTTGAAACCTGTCAAGTTCTGGTGCTACGCCCCCTTCGAGACTACGAGGCTGATTTGAGACGCCCATGGGGTTAAGTTGTGTCAAGGGCGGGAGAGAGTCCGAGGACAAGGTTAGTGGAATTCCCGGTGGCATCGAAGAACCGGACAGGATCTGCCTAAGTCCATACTTCCCTGCCACGAATGATCTCCTGTGACAAGTCGAAAGAGGACACGTTCAAGTTGGCAAGGAATGCTAACGTTTCAAACACGAGCGTATTATTAAATTGAAGAAGTGTGGCCTGAACGAGTTGTCTGTCGCGCTTTGGAACCCATCCAGCCCCCGCCCTGCGCCGAGCGCCGAGAGTTCACGTTGACCGGCGCGGGCCAAGCCTGTTGTACCGAGGGTCCGAGATGCCGATGACAAAGCTGGATAGGATCTGCCATTACGGGTACTTCGCGCCAAGACATTGATGCCCTGCGAACCATTTTGCATCCGGCCCTGCGGAACAATTCTACGAGATACACCATCGACACCCTGTTTGCGGTTATGGCTTAGCACTCTGCTTCTCAAAACTAGTCGTGCCACAGGCTTTGTTCAGGTTGCCGTCATCTCTCTCCTCCAATTTCATCAAGTGCCGTCATCCACTCCCCACACGTGTACTTGTGCCACGGGCGTCATGTGAACATATTCCCAGGACCCGTCCCGCTCGCACAAGGAAAATATTCGTCTGCACACCCAGAAGAGCTACTGTCCAGACAACTTCCATGTCGTTCACGATTCGATCACATCTGCACATCTGAGGGACCCCACTGAAGGTGCATTCTCAACGTGTACAGTAGCAAGAACTCTCCTCCAGCGTACGTGGACAAGCGTTCATTACAATTACTTACTGGATTGGCAAGTCGCCTCTTTGAGAATGCTGGACACCACGCGCTCGTTAAGCAGCTGCTTCGAGGATACGCACGCATACACATGGTGGCTGCTGTAAGGCATGAGGCGGAGGTTGTCGTGAAAATGTTCATGAGTAATCACCGCCAACAGCAGCATAACTAGTACCAGAACTATCGGTACCAACATCAATCGTTGCGTGATTACACTCGCAGACGCTGCACCAACCTGCGTTATCTCGCCTAGGTACAACAGCGAGCTTCCAGCAATCCAATCCAAAATACCTATACCATTTCGTTTTTAGCTTGTTTACTGTGGAATGTGTGTCGACTCTGACACTCAGTGACAACGTTTCTCCCCCCTCCAGCTCTCTAACAGCTTCCTGCAAGATTACTTTCTGCCTGAGCCACGCTCGTCGCACTCGTTCCTCACATGAGGTCTATGGTGCTGAAAACATTCCACCCTGACGACACCAAATCTGTTTTGAACCATCCTCTCAATTTCACACGTACCCTTCAGTAAGATGTACTAAAAGGAAATTGAGACATTGAGGTAAAAAAATCATTTAAGATATCAAATGCCCAGAACACTCCAAGATATCTAAGACGAAAGATAAATGCATTATTCTGAAACGAAACCCATCGACGCTGTTAAAACATGTCATTACTGGGTCTATAGCTATGAACGCGTATACCAACACGTCCACATGTTCTCCACCTATGTTCACACACGCTCGATCTATGGGATGCTTTACTTTTCCACATCAATTTCCTGATTTTCCCTATTCCACTCCAATTCCACCTCACACCATTATGAAATCACTAGTATGCTTCCCTCAGTCCCGTTCCAACTTAACGACTGAGCAGCCTGTCTGGCTTAGTACTTCGGTTAGTTGAAAAGTGTGTGGGACATCAATAATGAGTGAATGAGGAAGGAGTTTCTCCATTTGATTAGATTGAGGATCGCTTTCCCTCTCGGCATCTCGGTCGCCCATGACTAAATCTTGAATTTGACACATGTTCAGTTGATTTTACCGTATTTCATGGTCATGCTGGTCTTTTACACAATATTAATCATAAAGGGAAAATCGGGAGACGGCACAATAATGTTGTTTCATTAATTTTTTAATTTATTCGTCTTCTTTCCTTATGCTATCCTCAATATCCAAAGTGGTTTCCACCATTTATATCTTATCTACCGGGTTGATATCTAAACGACAATGACACAAGTGCTACACGCCGTTGCTTTAATTCAGAAGCTCGAAGAGTCGACAGCCATGACAAGAATAATACCTCTTCGCATGTGCAATTGACTTGTCAGCTAAGAAGAATCTTTAAATTCTGAGCAATACTTCGGATGAAAGGCAGAGACACCTTATGGCCCCCCAGCAGTACACATAGTATGAAAATCAATCAATTTCATGTGCTGGGGAAAATGTCAAACGAGTAGTGCAGAGCAATCAGTTCGGAATAGTTCTTATGATTCACCTTAGATGTCTTAAAATTTTATGTAACATCTACGCGATTAACCTCGAAGGCTCATTTTCTTGTAGGCTCTCTTTAAACTGAGTATGTGATTGTGGGATTTTGGAAGGAGGATTTGGTATCGTAAGGATTATGTTTTGAGCATTTGACTTCAATGTAGCGTGACGAGTATGGAGCGGAAAATAAAAGGAAATAAATCAGCCGGGAGAGGTAATCCCAGAGCAGGCTGATGGAGGGGGACAGGAACCAACACAAAGACTTACCTAGCATGACATAGATCCTGTGCGATCTCATCGGCGTCAGAATCGGCCCGCATTTTGGAGCAAACAAATGAAAAGAGAGTTAGTATCGGTATTTGGGGCTATAAAGCTATACACGAGCTGGTGGAATATCTCATGTATGCGTTGGTGCAATTTCTGAAATTGTCGTCTCTGTGCGATGAATACTGAAACTGCTGGTGGGTGGTGCCTGTATGGGTTATTCTGCTGTTGCAATCGATTCCTCGTCAACACTCCAACACTAACTTCTGCCCCATCTCTCGCATCAGGAACCCTGTCAAAACTATATCCGTCCTCACCCCCGAAGTATGTGAGCATCCGGTGCATCTTCGCAAAAGGGGCGATTTCTTTGGAACCTTAGCGCATGAAATATGACATTCTAGTGAGAACCTATTCGCGTACCCTTAGAAAGGACTATATTCTGCTATAATTATGCACAGGAAGGGGACGGAAGGACCTTGAGCACAGCCAGTGGGATCCACCCGTTGTGACTTTATTGTGGAGGGATAGAGGACGCATGGGTATTATTTCGTCTGGGTGTACACATGTATCCCTTCCAAGAGCTAACACAAGAGCTAACAAGACGAAAAATAGGGATTTGAGGACGTAGCGCCGACCGCGTAAGTATGCTCGTCGAGAATGGATGCGAATGGCGGGAGGAGGGACACAGGCCTGAAGGAGGACTAGGCTCATGTTTGGGAAACGCGGAGTGCTTGGTACGAACCAGGTATGGATGGGCGGGCTAACGGTATCTCGTGGAGATCATCCCCAGTAAAGAAATAGCAATGCTTGATGTATGGAGTGTGACGGAGGGGGATTTCGAAGAGAGGCTGCATGCAGGAGTAAAATAAGGAACCGTGATTTTTACAGAGTCCTGTCCAGAACAGCGATGACATCAACCTTGGCATCAATCTTGTCCTCACAATTTAAGGCTTTCGGCACAATACGCTTGGCTCGCGAGGTTGACGTGGCGAGTTCCGACTAAGCAGGATAGGACAGAAATATTAAGAAGTAGGACGAGTAATTTGATGAGGTAATTCTCCAAACTTCTATAGTGCGCTTGAGTTCGAAATGTCTTTGGGAACTAGTGCATGAGTCACGTGCAATAGATTGAATTATGTAATGAGCGCTCGAGCGGAACAAACAAGAGTTTTGAAATTTTGAAATTTTCTAGATCTGGCACAGAAACGGTGCTCATATGAGATGTTGAACGAGCATGACAAAGCTGAGTAACGAGCGCAGCACTCCCGGTTATGGATATAACCGTATTCCTAAGCAACAAGATATTGCTTTCTAAAGCACGCAGAACCGGATCATTGTTTCTCCTTAGAATAGTATAAAAGCATGGATATTTACATCGGAACATCTCAGTCCCATTATAAGACTGAGATGTAAGTGCATATAGTTTAATCTAAAGACAATAGTTACCAACTTCATAGTTAGCTTATTCTTTAGGTACTTCTTATACAAATATAGAGTCCCATTATAAGACTGAGATCTTATTCTTTAGCATCTATACTAACCATAACACAAGATGAGAGTTCTCAACTACCATGCCACACATAAATGCTTTAATCTTGAAAATTTCACTGGCTTTTCCATAGATTGTAATCAACTCCTAATTTGAAATTTAACGACGTGCTTTGGTTTAAGGTAGCGGACAAACAGTTTCCGCTAAGGTGACATGATGTGACAGTCATGGTCACAGGTGCAAAAATTTTCATTGTTGAAAAAAAAAAATGTATTCTGCTACAGAGGATGGCAATTTTTTTTGCAAATGATGCTTAAGCTACACTATACAACATCAGCTGCCTTGTCCAACTCAGTTATAATAGTGATAGATTTCAGAAATCTTTAAATGTATTTGTATTATTCTTGTCTATGTGTGTTTGATTTACTGTACCAAGCGCATCCACCTTGGGTATTCTATAGTGGAGTGACGCAGAGTTTTGCATCATTATGTTTTAGCTTATTTTACATGTAGTATACAAAAGAGTCAAAACATGACCCACAAAAATGTAACTAGTTTTATTGCCCTCTTCCACTTCGTGTGTGCACCCCAAAAAAAGAACTCACTTGCTTACTTAACATCGCTCGGCCATAATTCCATCAGGTTATGGGCCCTGCCTGTTGTTGATTAATAAACGAGAAGCCCCTCCCATTCATTATCTGTTAAAATGAGCGACGACCAAAGAATAACTATCACAAAGTTAGTAGCGGATGGTTCTAACTGGGTGACATACTGCGACCGTATGTTGTGGGCTGTGGATTCGTGTGGCCTGTCTGTCCATCTTACCTCCCCTTCCATCACGCAAGAGTGCCTGGCAGCTGGTACTGTTGGCATTTTGACGTCAGATATACGGTGGCAGCTTGACCAAGCAATGGTCAAGCAGCTTATCGGCTCTTCAGTACCAGATAACATTTTCAATGCAATCAAAACTGGGAGTAACACTAAGGAGGTGTGGGATGAACTAAAAAAGACTGTATGAGGGATGCACATCATTAATCCTGATGGACTTGGGAAGACATTTACAGATGACACGCTGTGCTGAGGAGGAGAGCGTACCCGATCATTTTGATCAGCTGGCAAGTTTATGCCAGCAGCTCAGGTCAATGGGCAAGACTGTGCCCGATAGTGAGTATGCATTGATATTGATGGGATCCTTGCCAGCATCATATCAGCTGACCTTGAGTTCCATATCTGTGGCTGCCGAGGTAAGCGGGACTATTCCTACTCCTGCCATTGTTACTAAACTTGCCACCGATGAGTATGACAGATGCACCTTGAAGAGTAATAAGACTCCAGATGAATCCTTTACCATTGCTGCAGATGCTCGAAAGAAGGGCAAGAAGCAAGTTGAATGCTTCGATTGCCATAGGAAGGGCCATACCAAGGCCAATTGTTGGGCAAGAGGCCACAGCAAGGAGGGGCAAGGTCCAACACATTGTGGTGGCAGAGATCGAGATGGAGATGTGGAAGGTGGCAGTGGAAAGGTAGATGCTGCCGCAAGCACCGAGCAGGCAGGAGATGGAAGTGGAGATGTTGAGGCATGGGCTACAGTTGTAGGTGTTGGAGAAGAGGTGGTAGAGACTCCTCATGTTCCAGCAATGGTGGCCAATGAAACCTTTGGCCAAGAAGCCGAATTATATGATTCAGGGGCATCTTGTCATATGTCCCCATTTTGTGAGCATTTTGTCACATACCATGAAATTCCTGCTCGTCCTATCACTGCAGCAAACAACCATATCTTCTATGCAGTTGGTGCAGGAGACCTCCAAATTGAGGTGCCAAATGGTGCAATGTCAACTAAGGTATTACTTCATGATACCTTGGACACACCAGAGATGGGCTACACAGTTGTGTCAATTGGCCGTATCGTCAAGGCCGGGTTTGCTATGCAGTTTGAAGAAGAGACCTGCAAAATCAAGAAAGGAAGCACTGTCATCAGCAGCATACCTGCTAGTGAAAATAGGCTGTTCAAGGTGGAACACTCGCTTATGGGCCTAACTGCTGTATTGCCTGAGCATGTGGATATTTATACCCTTCATCGCGGGTTGGGTCATATTTCTGCCAACTCTATTCGCAACCTTATCCGAAGCAATGCAATTTGTGGCCTACATTTAATAAATGACCTCCCTACTTTCACCTGCGATTCATGTGAATATGCCAAGGCAACCCACAAGCCTATCCGAAAGGAGAGAGAGGCTCCACTTGCCAACTCTTTGGTGCTGAAGTACATTCTGACATCTGGGGGCCTTCGCCAATACTTAGTCTTGGAAGTCACAAATATTATGTGACTTTCACTGATGACTATTCACGTTATACTAAGTTTGAGGCCCTAAAAACTAAAGATGAGACCCTAGGTGCTTACCAGGCATTCGCGGCCTGGGCAGCAACACAGCATGGTGTACAAATTAAATGCCTTAGGTCAGATCGTAGTGGAGAATTTACCAGTCACGATTTTACCAATTTTCTTCGAGAACAAGACACAGAGAGATGACTTACTACCCATGACACACCACAGCAAAATAGTGTGGCTGAGTCACTCAATCACCAGCTCCTCAAATGTGTACATGCAATGTTGCATCAAGCTGACTTACCAAAAAACTTGTGGGCAGAGGCCATCAATTTTGCAGTGTGGTTGAACAATCGCACTTCTACCAAAGCTCTAGGTAATGTTACACCTTATGAGCAATTGTATGGCCAAAAACCTAATCTAGGGAATGTACCCGAGTAGGGACAGCATGTGTGGGTATATAATGCAAAGGGCTCAAAGCTTGAGGCACGTGCCACCCGAGCACGATGGGTAGGTTACGATGTTGACAGCACTCATGCCCATTGCATTTATTGGCCAGACACCAAGCATCTTTCCATCAAGCACGATATTAAATTTGCACCACTTACTCTCACTCTACATCCACCATTGCCCAGTTATTGTTAAGTCTGGGTATCAGGTGCTTAGCTAGTACTTCCGAAGGGGCTATCCGGGTTAGCATGGAGGTCTGTAATGGGGACGAGGACCGAAGGCGGAAGTCGGACGGACTCCAGATGGAGATGGAAGCGCCCAGAACTTAGGGTCAGTCGCGGATTGGTTCAATCCGGTCACTGAAGTGTTCAAGGTCAAAGGGACTTGGCTTCAACTTATGTGTTGCACCCTCCTTGATCATCTGTCCCTAATTTCGGAAAGGAGATGGGAGTTTACCAGAAATGAATCGGAAACTAGGTGGTAGACTAAGTCGATATTTGTACTAGCAAACAGTCCAGTCGACTGGAAGACTATATACATGCAACTATCCTTGTACTATCTTTGCTGGTCATAAAACAAGGAGGAAAGGGAGTACAAGGGGTCAATATAAAAGAGAAAACAAGGGAGTGAGGTATGCGATGGTCCTGCACATCGGTTATCAAAGTATTGAGTCCTCGGTTGGAAACGGACTCGGGGATGGTGTCTCGGTCGTGATGGGAACGGGGGCAGGAACGTGGTTTCTCGGTTGGATTTGTCGGGAACAGGAACTATGGAAAACAATCCTTCGTCCTTTCGGTTGGAAAGGTCTCGGAACAGAGGCGGGGGTTAGTGTGGGTTGTTGAAACCATGGGCTATAACAGTGATGCACCAGCTTCTGTATTGCTGGCACCTCCAGTACCTGCACAACCAAAAACTACACTACCCATTTTAACATCACTTCCACACCATCCTACACCATCTATTATTCTACCATATATGCCTTCTGTGACTTCCCCTCATAGAGAAGAAGAGGCCAAGCCTAGTGAACCTTCTCAGTCAACACGCAAGTCTATACATATGTCAAAGCCTTCGTTTTTACTTAGGCAAATTCAGGCTGGGGAAGGTACTACAGGTAAAGACATCTCTGACTATGTCTTTAGTGCAGAGTTCGACGATATTATTGTTGCAGCCATTTTAAATGCGGAGGCTGACCCTAAAACACTTGAAGAAGCGCGATCTCACTCTGACTGGCCTTGCTGGAAGGAGGCAATGGATCGTGAGATAACCAATCTTAAGGAAGCAGGCACATGGGTTACTGTACCATGCCCTACCGATAAGAATATTGTAGGATCGAAGTGGGTATTTTGTATCAAGCACAAGGTTGATGGGAGTATCGAGAGGTATAAAACACGACTTGTCACCTGAGGCTTTATGCAAATTTTTGGGGTCGACCACTTTGTCACCTTTTCACCTGTTGCCAAGCTGTCAGGTTTCTGACTTATACTCGCCACTGCTGCACACCATGATTGGGCAATCGAAATTTTTGATTTTAACGGCACATATTTAAATGGCAAGTTGGATGCTAATGAGAGGATTTACATGTACCCTCCTCTTGGATATGACAGTGCTACAGGCATTGTGAAATGACTTAGAAAGTTGCTTTATGGGTTGAAGCAGGCAGGGCAAAAGTGGTATGATACACTTTCACATGCACTTGCTAACTTTGGTTTTTCTGTTAGCCAGGCAGAACCGGGGGTGTTCTTTGCTTATATCGGCGAGAACATTCTTATCCTGGCTGTACATGTCGATGACTGCATTTTCATTGGCAGTTCTGATGAGTTAATCACACAATACAAAGCGAAAATCAATGCCTGTTATGCCTTGACAGACCTAGGACCGGTTCACTGGCTTCTAGGTATCAAGATCACACGCGATCATGCAGCACATACCATCTCACTTTCCCAAGTATTATATATTGACTCTATTCTCACTCACTTTGCTCTAGCTGATGCCAAACCTTATGGCTCGCCCATGATTCTTGGACTAATGTATTCCAAGCACCAATCCCCTACCAGTCCTGATGAACAAGCCCGGATGAAGAAAACTCCATACCGAGAAGCCATTGACAGCCTTATGTATACTGCCGTAGTGACACATCCTGACATTGCATTTGCTGTATCAGCCCTATCGCAATTCCTTGACAATCTCAGCATCATACACTGGGAGGCAGTCAAAAGAATTTTTCATTATCTAATCGGCACAAAAACATTTGAACTCACTTATGGCGGTGAACGACATGGTCTTGAAGGCTTCACAGATGCCGATGGTGCAACACAGGATCATTGCCATGCCATCTCAGGCTATGTATTCCTTATCGACGGTGGAGCCATTTCCTGGAGTTCCAGAAAACAAGAACTCGTCATCCACTCTACAGCAGAGGGGGAATATGTTGCGGCAACCTACACAGCCAAAGAAGCAGTTTGGCTGCATAAACACTTGGCTGAACTTTTCCCTAATCTCCTTACACCGACTCCTTTATATTGTGACAATCAAGCTGCCTTGAAGCTAATAAAGGACAACAATTATCACGTGCAAACAAAGCATATCGACATACATTTCATTTCATCCATCAAATCATTGCTGAAAAATTATTAAAACTTCTCTATTGTCCTACAGATAATATGATCGCAGATATATTAACAAAAGCATTGCCTAAGTGGAAGATCGCAACACATATCACTACCCTCGGCATACATCGTGCTTGCGGGGGTGTGATAGATTTTGGAAATTTTTAAATGTATTTGTATTATTCTTGTCTATGTGTGTTTGATTTACTGTACCAAGCACATCCACCTTGGGTATTCTATAGCAGAGTGATGCAGAGTTTTGCGTCATTATGTTTTAGCTTATTTTACATGTAGTATACAAAAGAGTCAAAACATGACCCACAAAAATGTAACTAGTTTTATTGCCCTCTTCCACTTCGCGTGTGTGCCCCAAAAAAAGAACTCACTCGCTTACCTTATTAACATTGCTTGGCCATAACTCCATCAAATAGTATCTGACATGTTGCCAGATCCATGTGCAAAATGATGGATATGACACTTGAGTCACATGACCTTAGCGGAATATGTCCTCTACCTTATCTGTGGGAATGTCCTTCTATATATAGAACATTTCCTTATATAGGTGATTATGTCAGTGCAAAATTTTTTTTAGTATAAATTAATGCTGTAATTGCAGTATGATTGAAACCGGATATCTATAACAAATGATCAGTCGAGATATCATCCTAATCTGACAGTCAATGCATC
>QLPG01002491.1:0-12245 GCA_003314385.1 Gomphus sp. MG54
TGTTGTTCGGGGGAAACGGGTTAAGGAGTGGATAGGGGGTGAAGGAACAATGAAAGGGGGTGTACAAGGGAGAGTGGTCCATACGGTGTACCCGATGTACCGAGCCGAGGCCGCGCAGTGGTGCGAGATAATGTGGGTGAGGGCCGGTTGGTCGGTATTCCCAAGTGAGTCGGTACTCGGTGTTGTGGGCTTGACAGAACCACCTCAATGAGTGTGATGTGACGCCCCCACGTTCACTCCCTACCGTTGCCACCAGCCCTGGCAGTGCCCCAGGATGCTGTGCAGCTCAACCCACTCTCATGCACCACTGTGGTCCCTGGCTCTCATAAGGTCTCGCTGATGCTGCGTCTCCACACATCGACCTCCCACCTGATCGCGAGTCGTGTTGCACCTGCATGACACATCCCCAGGCCTCCGTCGCATACCACCTGGATGTATGTGATGCGGTACCGCAATGATGTCAGTCAACACCCCTGTGAGATCGCTCATGATGTCCTTGTACCGACGCTGGTATGCTCGATATTGTCGCCAGCTCCTCATATGGTCTTGCCGCATGCAGGTGACCCCGCCATGGCTCCTGACTGCCGCCGCTCACCTTGGATGACTTCCACTTGTGTCCCTGTGCATCCGCATCCTTGTCCATCCCCGTGACTGTCCGCATCCTTGCGTATCCGCCCTCCGATACCCCGATGCATCCGTATGATGTCCGCTGACCACCCAGGCAATCGATGTGCCATTCCCACATCTGGGTTACCCCGCGATCGCTACCGACCGCCCCCGCTATGTCTGCTCACACCTCCGTGTATCCGCATGTCAGGCCATCCCTCCAGGCAAATCCGTGGCTCACAGTCCATGTTCCCGGCACGACCACTCCCCACATCCCGGCGTATTTGCCTTCTGACACCCCACGCATCCGTATTCCGTCTGCACCCACATTGCTGCATCCGCGTCATTTCCCCTTGTCCGTGTAGTCTCACGATCCCAAGAGGGCAATCCGGGATCGTCCCTCCACCGAAGTCCTGGATGATTCGCTCTCCAGATTTCTGAATGATCTGCTTGATCTGCTCTGAGAGATTCCTGGATGATCCGCTCTCCGGATTCTCGCACATCCACCCTGCTGCACTCTTGCACCTTCCAGTCTGCCCTATCTCTGTCTTCCGTACACCCATGAATCCGTGACTGTCAAGCGTCGGGTTACTGACGGACTTCGGTACTGCCGAGGGGTGTTGGTGAAAGGTTGGGCGGACTATGGCCAAGTCCTGCAGGCCAAGAGTAGTGGCGTTGGCTTCAACCTACTTGTGCATTGTTCCCTACTTGCCGTGCGTGCCACTGTATTTGCAACAGACAGATACTCGGGGGGATGCTGAGGATGCCAGCCCAAGTCAAGGACTTAACAGAAGAGAAGAAGGTAGAAGGGCCTAAGCCTAGTCAATACCCAGAATGAGGAAATATGTACATGCATGTCCTACTTATATAGGTTAAGAAGCGACATGTGGAATAAGGAATGTGGAGCAATAAGGTATGCAGAGCATGCGGTTATTGTCCACAGTGAGTAAAATTAGAACAAGGAATGCAAAATGGGGATAGAACAATAAAGGATAGGATAATAGAGTCGTGGCTCAAGATAGGACAATAAGGAGTGGCCGAGTATAAAACAATGGAGTCGTGACCAAGGATAATACAAGGACAGGAAGTCCCAAGGTGAAACGGTGTCAAGTACACGTACCGAGGTCCATTATTCGCCAGTGCCGACCGAACAACCATCCCAAGTCCATGGACAAGCATCCACGCAGCACGCATAATGCTTGACACACCGGCCTCAGTTCGGCACATTCGCCATCCGCACCCCTCGGCTCGTTTCACCTCGGGACTCCCCGTCCTTGTATTATCCTCGGACGTGAACCCATCGTTTTATATCCGGCCACTCCTTATTGTTCCATTTCAAGTCGTGATCCTATTATATTGCCTTTTATTGTCCTATCCCCATTTTACATTCCTTATTCTAATTTTGTTCACTGTGGACAACAACCACATTGCTTTGCATACCTTGTTGTCCCACATTCCTTGTTCCACATGTCGTTTCTTAACCTATATAAGTAGGACATGCATGTACTTATTTCCTCATTCTGGGTATCGACTAGGCTTAGGCCCTTCTACCTTCTTCTCTTCTGTTAAGTCCTCGACTCAGGCCGGCATCTTCAGCATCCCCCTGAGTATCTGTCTGTTGCAAATACAGTGGCACGCACGGCAAGTAGGGCGCAACGCACGAGTACATTGAAGCCAACGCCACTACTCTTGGCCTGCAGGACTTGGCCATAGTCCGCCCGACCTTTTCGACAACACCCTTCGGCAGTACCGAAGTCCGTCAGAATCCGGCTCCTGACAAACGGACCAAGGAGTGTGGATGGCAGATGTGCCGAGCCGAGACCGGTGCACCAAGTGTTATGCATGCGACGTGGGCACTTGGTCGTGGATATAGGATGATTGCTCGGTCGGCACTGCCGGCAGATGGGTCTCGGTACATGGACTTGACAGTGACCTATACTCCACATTTCCATGATTCTGGATTCCTGTACACCCATGCTACTATTCCTCCCATATGGAATGACTGCATGCTAGAGAGGGGGTAGCAGAATCCTAGAGAGGGGGTAGTGACACCCCAAGGAGTACACCCTTTTTTTTGGAGAATACGTCGAGGGTGACGTATGTTAGAGAGGGGGTGAAGGCCAGGGGTCCTGGTACAGCTGCAAAGCATGAGAAGGCTAGCTGAGCAGCTGTAGGCTTACAAGCCCAGGACCTTGATACCGATGCGGAGCTCTGAGGACTAAGCCTGGGGTTACTACCCTCAGTGATGACCTAGGTGCAGACTGAGACGTAGCAACAGGATTGGACTCTGATCCAACCTAGAGGACAACCTGCACCTAGTGAAGACCTGTGAGCCTCTCAGCAATGACTCAGGCTTGGGCCAGATGCTCTGCAGAGGGGTCATTTTTTTTTCCTTCTGGTGCATCGGGTCACTGCACCATAGAGAGGGGGTAATGTCAGGGGACGACCCTCTCCAAGTCCTGATGACAAGTCCGAGGTCCTATCTCGGACTCCACCTAAACTCCGAGGATGAGAGACCAAAGTCCAAAAGGCCACCAATGTCAGAGGATGATCCCTTCCGAGTCCTGATCCAAGTCCTCACCCCTATCTCGGACTCCTCCCAACTCTGAGGCCCTATCTCGGACTCCCCCCAACTCCGAGGCTAGGAGACCCAGGTCCGAGGGACCACCAAGCAGGAGATAGGAATGATCTTAGTGTGATGACTGGAACTGAGAATAGGCACCTGTGTTGATTTATAAGCTAGTGCACAGACCACTTACATAAAGGGTATAAAAGAGGTTCACCAGCAGCAGAGACCCTTAGACTTTCCTCTTCAGATTTCCCCTGCTTAGGTGAGAGCCCTACATGTACTTAGGTAGTAGCTATAATTGAACTTCAGATTTCCCCTGCTTAGCTTGCCTCCGAAGACACCTCCGAGAGGCTGCAAGAGGGTTGCCCTTACACAGTTCTCAGGGGATGGATGCACGGTGGGCAGACGCCTGAGTGATTGTCTGCATGGCTTGTGAACGTGTGATAGGTCTCATGCTTAGTGATGATCAGGAGTGTGAGTACGAATATACTGTTAAATCCGCATGTCGGCGCTTAGCTGGAGACTTCCTGAAGGGCTTTCAGAGGGTTCCGAAAGGTTTCCGAAGGGGGAATTTGTATTTTGAGAGTGGGGGCAAAGGATCGGAATCGGGATCAGAATTGGAGCGGATGGAAGTCAGGAATGCCAGGGGTCTTGGGACTGTTCATGGTATAGGATGGTATGGGTGGTTCGAGGTTGCAGGGACTTGGCTTCAACTTATATGTTGCGCCCTCCTTGATTGTCTGTCCCTAATTTCAGAAAATTGGAAAGTTTACTGGAACTTAATCGGAAACTATGATGCAGTATTAAGTCGATATTCGTACTGGTGAATAGTCCAGTCGACTGGTGACTTATATACATGTATCTAGTTCTTGTACTATCTTTTACCAAGTAAAGACAAGGGGGGGAAGAGAGTACAAGGGGCAATATAAAACGAAGAACAAGGAGTGAGGTATGCGATGATCCTGTGCGTCATCTATCAAAGGAGCGGAACCTTGACTTTGGAGTCTTTGGAGGTTCGGAAGCGCAGAACCTCGGAATGATGTATCGGACATCTGGAAATCAGTTATTCAGTCTTTGAGCAATCGGAAAGGTCCCAGAAATGGTGCAGGTGGTTGTGGGGTTTAATGTGGGTTTGTTTGGCAGCATGGGCCATAACAATATAGGTGCTACTGTCAGAGATTACAGGAAGGGTGTGGTCGTCATGCTGATCAGGTATCTATAGCAAGAAGAGCATAAGCAGTACCAGCACCAGCCACCAGCAGGTCCAACATCAATTATGTGCCAATGATACATGCAGCAGCTACATCATCATACGTGAATTCTTCTATCCAGGCATAATAGCCGGCTTCCTGGTATACAGTACAAAACCCCAATTCCACCTCTCTTTTCACTTGTTCTCTGTGAAATTTGTTCTGACTCTGACAGTTGATCACATTGCATAGGATTTATTTCACAATAGATCAGTCCTTTTGTATATTCCTGTCACTCTCTACCGCTCTTGATCAGCCGTCTCTAAGATTGTGCTTCCTGCCCGCTTATCTCTGTTCACCCTACACCATGAACTCCACATGCATTTACACATCGAAGTCTCAAACACTAAAAATATTATCCTGACAACACAAATTCCTTTTTTCAATGTCCTCAAAAATTCACGCTCACACTCAGTTTAAGATATGTCAGCAAGATATGAGGTCTCGAGGTTCAATGGGCATCATTGCGCTATTAAATAAAAACATTAAGATAGTTTAATGTGAATGCAGTGTGAGCGACTCCTCCTCACTTATTGACTGAGTGTGCAAGTCAGTTTGTACAGTGTAGGTTCTTCAACAGGTTCACGTTCCTGCAACAAGTCGGCAAAGCTTGAAAAAGCACAATGTTTCAAACACAAGGGTGCTATTAAATTGTTGAAGATTCAACTGAACTAGTTATCTGTCGCACTTTGAAACCCGTCAAGTTTTCGTGCTACGCCCCCTTCAAGATTACGAGGCTGATTTGCGACATCCATGGGGTCAAGTTGTGTCAAGGGCGGGAGAGATTTTAAGGATAAGGTTAGTGCAATTCCCGGTGGCATCGAAGAACCAGACAGGATCTGCCTAAGTCCATGCTTCCCTGCCACGAATGATCTCCTGTGACAAGTTGAAAGAGGACACATTCAAGTTGGCAAGGAATGTTAACATTTCAAACATGAGCATATTATTAAATTGAAGAAGTGTGGCCTGAATGAGTTGTCTGTCGCACTTTGGAACCCATCGAGCCCCCGCCCTGCGCCAAGCGCCGAGACTTCATGTTGACTGACGTGGGCCAAGCCTGTTGTACCGAAGGTCCGAGATGCCGATGACAAAGCTGGGTACTTCGTGCCAAGACATTGATGCCCTGTGAACCCCATCCAGAAAATTGGCTCCTTGTTTTTATTTTACATCCGGCCCTGTGGAACAATTCTACGAGATACACCATTGACGCCCTGTGTCCGGTTATGACCTAGCACTCTGCTTCTCAAAACTAGTTGTGCCACAGGCTTTGTTCAGGTTGCTGATGAGATTATGAGCAAGTTACAGTAGGATTGAAGAATTCTCTAGGCAGCTATTTAATTTATCTCCTCAGTATAGTCAATAACTCAGTGTATATTCGGAAAATATACCTATTTAATTTATCTTACAAAAGAATAAAAAGAAAATTAGCCTTAAAGGCTTGTACAATATATTATACAACTCACCTCCTCAGTATAGTCAATAACTGAGGAGGGAGGCTTTGCGCGGGTTGTGTCTCACCCGCATATACCCTGCAACCGGCCCTTGACCCTATCGAAGGTTTGAGCCAGGCTGCCGGTTCCCAATCCAGGGAGCTGGCCACGCTAGTCACGTCGTGCGTGGACAAGCGCCCGTAAGTATCGTACATAGTAAAACATGAATAACTCCCTCAATAATGAGGATAAAAATACAAATAAAAGTGAGTAAAATTACGAATTTAACAGCGCACAGAATGATATCAAAATCGATATATAAATACAATATATTGAGATTGGTCTCTCAGGGGTGAGATGCAAGTTTGCACCCAACAGTTGCCATCATCTCTCTCCTCCAATTTCATCATGTGCCACCATCCATTCCCCACACGTGTACTTGTGCCATGGGCATTATGTGAACGTATCCCTAGGACCCGTCCCACTTGCACAAGGAAGAGATCCGTCAGCACACCCAGACGAGCTACTGTCCAGACAACTTCCATGTGGTTCACGATTCGTTCACATCTGCACATCTGAGGGACCCCACTGGAGGTGGATTCTCAATGTGTACAGTAGCAAGAACTCTGCACAAGCATACGTTGACAAGCTTTCATTACAATTACTTAGTGGATTGGCAAGTTGCCTCTTTGAGAATGCTGGACACCATGCGCTCGTTAAGCAGCTCCTTCATGGATACGCATGCATACACATGATGGCTGCTCTAAGGCATGAGGCGGAGGTTGTCTTGAAAATGTTCATGAGTAATCACCGCCAACAGCAGCATAACTAGTACCAGAACTATCGGTACCAACATCAATCGTTGCGTGATTACACTCGCAGATGCTGCACCAACCTGCATTCTCTCGCCTAGGTACAACAGCGAGCTTCCAGCAATCCAATCCAAAATACCTATACCATTTCTTTTTTAGCTTGTTCACTGTGGAATGTGTGTCGACTCTGACACTCAGTCACAACGTTTCTCCCCCCTCCAGCTCTCTAACAGCTTCCTGCAAGATCACCCATTTCCTGAGCCATGCTCTTCGTACTCGTTCCTCACATCGAGGTCTAGGGTGCTGAAAACATTCTATCCTGATGACAGCAAATTGGTTTTGAGGCATCCTCTCAATTTCACATGTACCCTTCAGCAAGATGTACAACAAGAAATTGAGATATTGAGGTAAAAACATCATTTAAGATATCAAATGCCCCAAACACTCCAAAATATCTAAGACGAATGCCAGATGAAAGATAAATTCATTATTTTGCAATGAAACCCATCGATGCTGTTAAAATATGTCAGTACTGGGTCTATAGCTATGAACTCATATACAAACCCGTCCACATGTTTTCCACCTATGTCAACACATGCTCCACCTATGACGTGTGTTAGTTCTCCACATTAATTTCATTGGTGTCCCTATTCCAATCTAATTCCACCTCACACCAGTATGATATCAATATTATCCTTTCCTCAGTCGCATTCCCACGAGCAGCCTGTCTAGCGTAATATATCGGTTAGTTGAAAAGTATGTGGGACTTAAAGGTTCTCCACTGGATTAGATTGAGGATTGCTTTTCCTCTTGGCATCTCCCCAGTTCATGCTTAAATCTTGAATTTGTCACATGTTGAGTTGATTTTACCATAATTCATGGTCATACCGGATGTTACAGCTGGTCTTTCACAAAATATTATAAATAAAGGGAAAATCAGGAGACGACACAATAATTGTGTTTAATCCTTTTTTGAATTTATTCTTCTTCTTTCTTTATGCTATCCTCAATATCCAAAGTTATTTCCAGAATTTATCTTTTATCTACCAGCTTGATATCTAAAAGATGATGACACAAGTGCTACGCGTCATTACTTTAATTCAGAAGCACCAAGAGTCGAAGGCCATGACAAGAATAATATCTCTTCGTATGTGCAATTGACATGTCAGCTAAGAAGAATCTTTAGATTCTGAGCAATACTTCGGATGAAAGGCAGAGACATGTTATGGTCCCCCAGCAGTACACATAGTATGAAAATCAATCAATTTCATGTAATGGGGAAAATGTCAAACGAGTAGTGCAGAGCAATCAGTTCGGAATAGCTCTTATGATTTACCTTAGATATCTTAAAATTTTATGTAACATCTACGCGATTGACCTCGAGAGCTCATTTTCTTATAGGCAGATCTTTAAACTGAGTATGTGATCGTGTAATTTTGGAAGGAGGACTTGGTATCATAAGGATTATGTTTTGAGCATTTGACTTCAATGTAGCATGACGAGTATGGAGCGGAAAATAAAAGGAAATAAATCAGCCGGGAGAGGTAATCCCAGAGCAGGCTGATGAAGAGGGACAGGAACCAACCCAAAGACTTACCTAGTGTGACATGGATCCTCTACGATCTCATCGGCATCAGAGTCGGCTAGTATTTTGGAGAAAACAGATGAAAAGAGAGTGAGTATCGGTATTTGGGGCTATATAGCTATACACGAGCTGGTGGAATACCTCATATGTGCGTTGGTGCAATTTCTGCAATTGTCGTCTCTGTGTGATTAATACTGAAACTGCTGGTGGGCGGTGCCTGTATGGGTAATTCTCCTGTTGCAATCGATTCCTCATCAACACTCCAACACTAACTTCTGCCTCATATCTCACATCAGGAACCCTGTCAAAACTATATGCGTCCTCACCCTCGAAGTATGTGAGCATCCGGTGCATCTTCACAAAAGAGGCTATTTCTTTGGAACCTTGGCGCATGAAATATGACATTCTAGTGAGAGCCTATTCACATACGCTTAGAAAGGACTATATTCTGCTATAGGTATGCACAGGAAGGGGACGGAAGGACCTTGAGCACCGCCTGTGGGATCCACCGGTTGTGACTTTATTGTGGAGGGATGGAGGATGCATGGGTATTATTTCATCTGGGTGTACACACAGATCCCTTCCAAGAGCTAACACAAGAGCTAACAAGACGAAAAATAGAGATTTGAGGACGTAGCACCGACCGCGTAAGTATGCTCATCGAGAATGGATGCGAATGGCGGGAGGAGGGACACAGGCTTGAAGGAGGAGAGAGAGAGAGAGAGAGATTCAGTTATAGTGCTCGAAGCACAAGTGCTTATGGTGCACTCTAACTACAAAACAATAGTACTGCATGAGGGATATTTTATCTACTAGGAACTGTGGCAGATAGAATACATGATATGAGGAGATATGACAACTGGGTTTTGTGAGTGTAAGGGAAAATGAGATCCCATTCATTTCTGTGGTGTGCCAGCAAGTTGCCAGAACATCACAGATGGCTCATGTCCAGTCCAAAATGGGTGGGCCAGGATTGGCAGTACAAAGGGTATTTTGGTCAAAGTGTTTTGCAGAAACATCACGCTTCAGGGATTAGGGTGTCAAGCAGTGGTCAGGTGCAGCTAGTTTAGAGTGTGTGGTTGGCTGGATTAGGCCTCAAAAAGGGGACTTTCCTCAGCAAGTTTGCGTGCATGGTGGTCCAGGGCTGCTTTGCACATTGGACATTCCTGGCTTGTTGCTGCATGAGCTCCTGTGCAGTTGGCACATCTCAGTGTGATGTGTTGACACAGTGTGGGTTTGTCACATTTTGCTTCATTGGGGCAAAGGCAATCTCGTGTTATATGTTTTCCTGAGCATTGTCCACAAGATGTTGTCCTCTTGCAGAGCCATGCAAAGTGGCCAAATTGATGACAATTATAGCATTGTGGTGGGCAACGTAGGAATTTGGTTGTTGGGTGGAGGTGACCCCAGAATGCAATGTGGTGGCTGATGCAGCTATTGGCAACTTGAGCATCTGTAAAGAAGAGAACTGTTATGGCCCATGCCGCCAAACAAAACCACATTAAACCCCACAACCACCCGCACCATTTCCGAGACCTTTCCGATCGCTCAAAGCCCAATTAACCACTTCCAGATTCCAATGCATCATACCGAGGTTCCATGTTTCCGAACATCCGAAGATTCCAAAGTCAAGGTTCCATTCCCTTGATAAACAATGTGCAGGATCATTGCGTACCTCACCCCCTTGTTCTTCATTTTATATTGCCCCTTGTACTCTCTTCCCCCCCTTGTCTTTACTCAGTAAAAGATAGTACAAGACTAGATACGTGTATATAAGTCACCAGGTGACTGGACTATTTGCCAGTACAAATATCAACTTAATTCTCCATCATAGTTTCTGATTAAGTTCCAGTAACTTTCTGACTTTCCAAAATTAGGGACAGACGATCGAGGAGGGCGCAACACATAAGTTGAAGCCAAGTCCCTGCAACCTTGAACTACTCGTATCTCTCTATACCATGAACAGTCTCCATTTCCCTGATGCTTCCCATCCCCCCTTCCGATCCCAATCCCAAATCCGCGATCCTTAGCCCCTCTGTTTCCGAAGTGCGAACCCCCTTTGGAAACCATTTGGAACCCTCCAGAAACCCTTCCGGAAGCCTCTAGCTAAGCGCTGACACACGGATTTAACAAGAACTATAGACATGTGTGTTTTAGTATGCTGATTTTTCTGTGGGCAAGAGAGGAGTTCAATCTGTTGGAGTGTCGAGGGGTGGGTGATGATGTGGACATTCTGGTTAATGAGAGAGATAACATCACAGCTGTCTCGTGAGGTGTCAAATGTAGTGGGGATACCATGAACGATGACTGGGAAAGTCTTTTGGGCAACAGAGAGCTGATCAGAGAGTTTAGGGAGCCAGCGGTGCACTGTGGAGGTAAGATATAGTTGTTCAGCTTCACTGCAAGTAGTGAGCCAAATATCCCCACTCCAGTGTCAACCTGCAGCAAGGATTCGTGGTGGGATATTCTCTATGTCCTTATTCCCATCTACATCTGGTGTGTATGATCTTGTTTCAAACCAGCAAATGGCATCTTCAATGGCTCTGGCAATTTCCTCTCCTAGCTCCTCATCAGACAGGCCTGAAAGCACTGGATTATTGCGATCAGATTGTGCAAGTGTGAGGTCAAATCGTATATTGTGGAATGGTGTTTTAGGGTCAGGAGTTGACTGTGGGACTGGCTAAGTGTGTGAGGTAAGGATGGCTCCATAGGTGGGTTTCCCAGTGGGTTGCATGGTGTTTGGAAGGCCTAGGTGGGTGGAGATAGCATCCAGATGCTTATATACTTTGGTTAATTGTAGGTCATGTGAATCTATGAGCATCAATTGGGCTGTGGAAATGAGGTTGCAGCTTTGGTGCAGGGCATCAAGAGTGATTGTTACTGTTTTAGCAGTCTTGGTCTTAGGGAGAGCGATTCCATATATCAGAGTGCTAAGTTGTTCAAGTATGGTAGCTAATGATGCTATGGGAGGCTGTCCTGGGAGTTCAACGGGCAGTGGCAGCAGTGGTTGGACTGTGGGAGCCATTGGAATCATCCTGAGCACACTCAGACTGGATGGGTACCAGTTCAAGATGTTGGTGAATGGATGGACCGTGTGGTTCAAACATGTTGAGTGTTCAAATATAGGGTAAGTCCTTAAGTGCCATGGCAATGGTGGTGGTCGGAGTTCAAGGAGCTCCCCTGAAGGAGGACTAGGCTCATGTTTGGGAAACGCGGAGTGCTTGGTACGAACCAGGAATGGATGGGCGGGCTAACGGTATCTCGTGGAGATCATCCCCAGTAAAGAAATAGCAATGCTTGATGTATGGAGTGTGACGGAGGGGGATTTCGAAGAGAGGCTGCATGCAGGAGTAAAATAAGGAACCGTGATTTTTACAGAGTCCTGTCCAGCACAGCCATGACATCAACCTTGGCATCAATCTTGTCCTCACAATTTAAGGCTTTCGGCACAATACGCTTGGCTCGCGAGGTTGACGTGGCGAGTTCCGACTAAGCAGGATAGGATAGAAATATTAAGAAGTAGGACGAGTAATTTGATGAGGTAATTCTCCAAATTTCTATAGTGCGCTCGAGTTCGAAATGTCTTTGGGAACTAGTGCATGAGTCACGTGCAATAGATTGAATTATGTAATGAGCGCTCGAGCGGAACAAACAAGAGTTTTGAAATTTTGAAATTTTCTAGATCTGGCACAGAAACGGTGCTCATATGAGAGTTCTCAACTACCATGGCACACATAAATGCTTTAATCTTGAAAATTTCACTGGCTTTTCCATAGATTGTAATCAACTCCTAATTTGAAATTTAACGACGTTCTTTGGCTTACTAGACTTTGGTTTTCTTATTACTCCAGCCAATGCTGAATTCAGTCCGTAAGAGAATATTGGAATTTATTTTTATCATTTCTGTGCATATGAAATTATTTTACAAGAAAGCCTACATAAGCTAAAATTGAGCGAGTTTTTTTTTAGTATAAATTAATGCTGTAATTGCAG